>PVJL010001168.1:0-290354 GCA_004026885.1 Lyroderma lyra | reverse complement strand
CCCTTGCCTTTGAGGACAGGTTCATGAAGTCTTCCTTGAGTCCTAGGTCTATAAGTTTAGTACCAATGTCTTCTTCTATACAGTTTATTGTTGCAGGTCTTATATGAAGGTCTTTAATCCATTTTGAGTTAATTTTTGTATATGGAGAGAGTTCACAGCTCAGGTTCATTCTTTTGCATATGTTTTTCCAGTTTTCCCAACTCTATGACTTTTGATTGAAGCATTTAGTCCATTTACATTTAAAGTGATTATTGATAGGTACATATTTATCGCCATGTTATTATTCATGTCTTAGATTTTTTTGTTTGCTTGTTTTCTCCTTTTTTTTCTGCTTAAATAAGTCCCTTATTAGCATTTTCTGTAACACTGACCTGGTGGTAGTGAATTCCTTTAACTTTTTCTTATCTGGGAATTTCTTTATCTCTCCTTCAATTTTAAATGATAGCCTTGCTGGGTAGAGTAGTCTTAGTTGTAGGCCCTTGTTTTTCATTACTTTGAGTATATCCTGCCACTCTCTTCTAGCCTGTAAAGTTTCTATTGAGAAATCCGGTGATAGTCTTATGGGAGCTCACTTGTAAGTAAGTTGTCTTTCTCTTGCTGCTTTTAGGATTCTCTTTTTGTTTTTAACCTTTGCCATTTAATTATAATGTGTCTTGGTGTGGGCCTGTTTGGGCTCATCTTGACTGGAATTCTCTGAGCTTCATGGGCTTGTGTGTTTTATTTCTTTTGACAGGTTAGGGAAATTTTCAGTCATTATTTCTTCAGATAGGTTCTTGATCCCTTGCTCTCTCTCTTCTCCTTCTGGCACTCCTATGATCTGAATGTTGTTCCATTTGATGTTGTCCCAGAGTTCTCTCAGGCTATCCTTATTTTTTTTTTTTTGTTTAATTCTTTTTCCTCTTTGATCTTCCATTTGGGTCTTTTCTCTACCTTGTCTTTCAGATTGTTGAATAGATTTTCTGCTTCATCTAACTGCTGTTGATTTCATTTTAGTTAATGTATTCTTTATTTCTGATTAGTTTTTTTAATGGTTTCTGTGCTTTTTTATGGTTGCTATCTCTTTGTTGAAGTTTTCAGTAAGTTTCTTAAGCATTCGTATAATCTGTTTTCTGAACTCTTGCTCTGGTTGATTGCCTCTATTTCATTTAACTCTAGTTCTGGAGTTTTCTCTGGTTCCTTTATTTGGGATGTGTTTCTGTTTTTCCTCATTCTGGCTTCTTACCTGTGTTTATTTCTATATAGCAGGTATATCTCTCATGTCTCTTAGTCTTTCCTTGCTGGACTTATGTAGTATGGGTCCTGTGTGGTCCAGTGGGTCCAATGCTGCAATCTCACTGATCTCCTGTGTGCATTGTCTAGGATTGTCTCTTGAGTGTGTTTTGCAGTTGTAGTTGAGTGATATGCCACTCACAGACCACCACTAAGTGCCCAAGGGGGGTGGCAGAGTAACAGTGAAAGATCCTTAGTCCACCACAGCCACTCCTGAGGTCTGCAAAAGAGTCTTCCCTTGTCAGTAAGGTGGGGCTGATCACTCATCCACCTAGAGTGCCTCTGTGTTGACAGAGCAGATCCTTAGGGGGCCTGTGTTCATAGGCTCAACTGGGCTTCTTTGCTTATCTCCTCAGCTGTCCAGGCTCTGTTCCATCAATCCTCTGATGCTTCCCATGCCTGAATGTCCCCCTATCTACTTGTGACCCTGATGTGACCCAGGGAGACTGTGGACACTGCATTCACCTAATTTGCCATCTTTCCCTTCTCTTGAACCTACATAATTTTACTAATGAATGTCACACCAATAAATGTAATGACAATAAAAAATTTAATTCAACAGTATATAGTACAAAGAAGGATAAAACATTCTGCTAGGTAATATGGAGAATTAAAAAAGATATACGACAATGCTTGCCTTTCAAGAATTTACAATCTGGTTTTGGATACTGAACATTAAGTCTTTGATCTCATAAACCCAACAAACTTGAAATAATAGTATAAATAACAGTTTAAGAAACTACAGACAGATAACAGACAGTCAATAAAAAAATTAGCTATCAAATGACATGTGCTGTCAACATTCACCTGATGAGGAAAGAGTGAAAAAAGTTTTGAGGGAAATTTTTATGAAGGGATATATTAAAGAGAATTGATGTGTGAGGGCATTTGGGTGTGGGCCATCTTCTGAGGTGGCATGGAGATGAGGCAGAATACATCTTGGTTTATAATCATAAACTACTAGGCCAGAGCAGAGCATTTGTACAGATATAGTTTACTAACAAAGGCTGGTAGTTGATGGGTAGTTACTCAGTGTTAGGCAAAGTTCACAGCTTTATATGAATTTGCTCATTGGATCTTTACTGTAACACTCTGAGTCAAGTTGTTTGGAGTATTAAATGAGATGATGCATATTTTATAAACAAGAAAACTAAGGCTTAGAGACATTAAATAATTGACTGTAATTTCTCAGTTGGTAGACGATGGAGCTTTGGCTGGAATCAAGGTTTGTCTGGTCTCAAAGCCCATAGCCTTCAGCACATCGTTAAATTGGGAATGAAATCTAGGCATGTAATCCTTAAGATAAAGTTATAAAAACTTTGAATATAACAAAAAAATTCAGATGTTGTCTTTCAGGTTAATATTAAAAAACTAATAACCAAACCCTTGAAAATTCAGCCAAAATGTGAACTATCCAAACATCATTTCCTTTCCTTCCCTGATATTATTTCAATTTCAATTTTGGAGTCCATTTATGACTAACTGGGACATAATGTATGCAAAACCCAAATATTACAAAAGTTTGAGACAATGCCTTATGAGTTAGGTAAGTCTGTAGTCAACTTTCAAAACTTGATGATACTTAATCAGAATATACAGAAGCATAAGGCTTCAATACTGGGATTCTCTAGCTTCTTCAAAACATCTCTTGAATTGTGTTTATAATAAAGTTAATAAAACAGGTTGAAAAAAATTGCCAAAGAACTACATTTTTTTTTCATCTGCATGATGCATATTGACAACAACTGAGCATTTATTCCCAATTGTGTCAACAAGTTCTTTGCCATTGTATGAGAACTTTGGACTGCCTGTCGGTTTTGTGAAAACTTTCTTTTTGTCCTCTATAGTTAGGAAGCTTTTGAGGCATAGAAATCTAAAGAAGAAAGAAAATATATTCTTTTAGATAAACAAAAATATCCTGGCATTTGCTCATTTTCCTGGACAGTAAAGAAGAGAAACTACTCAATTTTTTAATAAGACTTCTAGAACAAAAATTGTTTATTTGCTTAAGTAAAGAAAGTTGGTGCAGTTTAAAGATTATTATTTAATATTCAAATCATTAAACTTATTGTCAAATCACCTCTCATAAGATACTTACAATGCCTAAGAATACATTTAAAACACAGAGGAAGAGTTTTTTCTTTCTCTCTGAAAGATAATGAGAAAGAAATTGCTTTGTAATTTATGGATAATAAAATTGGGCAATATGTGTGTGGTTTTGCTTTGATTTTCAAATTAATCCTCTAAGGTTCAAATTTCAGTTTTAAGATAGTCTTTATTCTATTAAGCACTTCTTTCCTTTTCTCTGCACAGCATGGATGACGAAAAGGAATCTGCATTTTGCAATGAGTGTGCAGAACAACTATTACAAAAGTGTGAGATAATGTCTTATGAGTTGAGTAAGTCTAACAACCTTAAATTGGAAGAGCCATTTGAAAAAAGCAAAGCACCACTGGTTACTAAAAAGACTTCAGTTGTATAAGATATAGCTTTTGGGTCTGTGGTTTTAAAATTTTTTTTATATATGAGGGCTGTCTGGAAAAAATCCAGTTTCAAAAATGTCTCTATTTTTCATATTACATGGCTAGATGCTTTCTGGACAGCTCTTGTATATCATAAATCCATTTGAGATTCTGATGGAAGATACCTTTACATAAATACACAATTGTTCATAAGATTATTAAGGTATAGGCTAACATCTATATACCGTCTATGGATCTTCTCGGATCCAATCAGAATATGTTTACATGACATACCATTTTATATAATATCTAATTGCTATTTAATATTTTCATATCTATATTTAATTTCTAATTTATAGCAAAATCATTCAAACAGACTTCACATCAATACAAGTAAGTTTTTCTTTTTCTTTTAACCTAGGTTCTGTAACATTTCATTAAGAATGTTTTAATATTTTTTTCTACAGAATCAAAGCATTTATAAAAACAGGATTTCTACATTGCTATTATCCTATAATTCATATTGACTGATCCTAGAATTATTTGAAGCTTAACTTTAAGTTTGAACTATATAAAGGTTTACACTGGTTTCTGGTTCATGGGAAAAGAAAGAGACATTTTATTTTAATGCTTCTGGCTATCCAGTTTTATGATTAGTCTAGTCCATTTTGTACTGCATCCCGGAAGAACTGTGGAGCTGACATTTTATAGTAAGTGTAGGACAGAAGGGAGGAAAGGAACCCTTTAGAGCGGTGTCCAGACATTAAGATTTTAAAAGCACAATAATTATGGGATTTTCTCAAAATTGATGTCTTAATCATAAAAGCCAACAGGTACAAATTCTAGGGCTTAAAACAAGCAAACAAAAATCTGTTTTGACCATACTTAGCAACAGATTAGCTTTGGTAAAACAGTTATAGTTGCAGCTCCTTTTGCATTTACTTTTATTCATGCACTTTCTAGTGACTAGAGCAAGCATGTCTTTGACATGTGCTACCCAGTTTCCACTGCATGTACCACTGAGGATCCTGGCATTTGGATTCATCATGTGTTCTGCCACCTAGTGCTCCAGTCAATAATCTGTAAGGATAACTAATTCACGGGTATGTGTGTGTGAGCACGCGCACACAACTGATTCACAGGCATGTAGACCAGGACCAGAAGACTATCTACTATGTGTAGTCACCCCTTGCCCACTCAATACAAGTTTTGTTCTCAAATCTTTCCCTTTTCCATCTTCCCACAGACACACATGTATACCCAGTGTACCCACAGTCACAGTGACTCATTCAAAGGAAGATGAAGGCAGTGTCTAGTCCTGTCTTTATCGAATGAATCTCCCATGTCTGTCACCCTGGCCTTTTTCTTTTTTGGTGTCACAACACATGATTGCTCTTAGTGGTCACAGATAATAGATTACAGTTCTACTGGTTTACCACTTCCTTCATGCTTGAGACAATGAGGCTTATAAAAGAAAAGACAGTTACTTGGGCAATTAGGTGGTTAGGCATTGCTAACAATCTTAACTTTTTATGCTAGTGACTGTACTGGTGAGTTTATGAAAGGGAATAAGTAACTGTTGGTCTTCACAGCATTTTAGCACAGCTGTTCTCTACTTTTGATACCCTTGCAAGAGTGTTTGAGACTGTCAGTAACTGTCCAATTTCAAAGCTATGCACTGTCAGTTGTACATAATTTTAGTTATGTATTTTTTCTCATACTTAAATGTTGAATTGGTCCTCAATCTACTCATTTTTTTGTTCTTTTATGTGGTATTCTCATATATGTGTGCTCCATATCCATATTTTAATAGGAACAGAAGAATGGTTTGTCTTGAGATTGACTTTAATGATTACTCATAGTATACAGTAAATTATTATAAATATTATATAGTAAATAATTAAAAATATTACTCATAGGGTAATTTAATTGGTAGAGAAATGCACACAAAAGAAAAGCTTTTTTCCAGGAGATACGGAATGCCAAATGTACTTCTATTATTAATCTGTTGGATAGCCTTGGGCAAGCCTCTTAACCATTCAGCTTTTTTTTCCTACTCTTAAAAAAAAATATTATGAAGACAACCTGCAGGTGAAAGGGATGTCACAGAAGGATCCTAAAACTTTCTGTAGAATATTAAAAAGAAGTAGCTTTCATCATTGATGGTGCTGCTAGTTTCAGAGAATCCTTATGGTAAATTATCAGACAATATCAACAGTTCACTGATTCATTCAAATATTTCTGCAAAAAATGAGATTATGATTGAGCAATTAGGCTATAGTAGAATTGGTACAGGTGTACGCAGATTAAACCAATCTCACAAAGGGACAAAAAAAAAAATCTGCCCAAACTTTTTGGAAACCCAATATAAATAAAAGGCAGACTAAAAAATCTATACATTTATAGAGGATGACACCTAATTTATTCAACTCTAATTGCTTGTGGGAATATGCCAATGAAAAGATAATGGTTTAAATATATAATCTTGAAGGGAAGGGGTGAGAGAAGAGGGAGGGGGAGTCAAGTATATGGTGATGGAAAGAGAACTAAACTGACTCTGGGTGGTGAACACATAATGCAACACACAGACAATGCACTGTAGAACTGTACACCTGGAACTTAGCAATTTTTGCTAACCAATGTCACCCCAATAAGTTTAGCAAAAAAAAAAAAAAGTAAAAATATATGATCTAATAGAATAAATATATGGTATGGAGTCATAATCAGTGATCTTATTAAAACATACAGTGGAATTTGTCATTTTGCTCTTTTAAAATTGTATTTTAATTGTAATTTAAATGTTTTAACACTCAGTAATAGTTAGCTGTTAATGCCAAAGTTTTCAAAGTGGTACATTCTTCACATTCATATTTCTATTCAGTAAGGGAAGCCTGGGGGCTGGGGAATGGTTGAATTTACAAAGTAAAGTTCTGTTAGATTAAGGGAATCATTATTTCTAGCCATCTTGGCTCTTCCTAGAAGGGCATTGCTTCTGGGTATCTGAAATGTAAATTGGGAGCTCTTTATAACCTTAGAGCTGATTTATAAGGTAACTAGTATCCAAAACACAGTTTTAGAAATCAGAATTAATACCTTGAATTGTTCCTGGATACCAAATAGAAGTCCTCAATACTTCTGGAGCCCAGCTGATGTCACCCTGTTCAAGGTTTCCTGGACAGCTGCAGCTCCAGCATTCTCACCAGTTAGAGTTTCTTTCTGGTAGCCTTGTATAGAGTAACCGTATGTAGGGCACCTAGTTGTAATCCAACTGCAAGATTAGACTACCAGATGTCACAGTGGTCATTATAAACCCAATTTATTTTCTCTCAAACCAGACCAGGCTACCACTTAGAGTGCTATCTTCTTGCTTCTGGTCTCTTTCCTAAAAGGTGGAAATTTACAAACCTAATGGCACACTCAAGTTTTTATTAAATTAACTTCAACCTAAGGCAGCTTGACTGGCTCCAATAAAGCCAATGATTGGGTTTTAGGGTCAAGGTCAGGAACAGCAGGGCAAGGGTGACAGAAGGAGGGACGAATTGCTTATTTTGGAATTCCTGGGGTTTAAATCCTTACACCTCTCAAGGGAAGGAAAATGACCACTAATGAAGTGCCAGTGGGTAAATTAAGGAAACTTGGGTAAAAATAGTCTGACTATTCAGTGGCTTTTTCCTTGAATAATTAGGCTGGCTGGTTTCTCTCTCTCTTTTTCTCTCTCTCTGTCTGTCTCTGTCTCCCTGTCTGTATCTCTATCTCTTTCTCTTCCCCTTCCCTCCTCTCTCTCTCCTCTTTCTGTAAGGGTGTGAACATAAAAATTCAAGTAACAAAAAGGGTTAACAGCATTGCACATTTATCTTCATCTCTTTATAGGAGAAAATAGTAGGGTAACACAAATAAAAGAGGTTTCAAGGAAACTAGTTTGGCGGGGTCATATTAATATTTAAGAGTTGATTAACACAGTATCCTGCTTTAAGTTTAGTCTGCAGTAAATTGGAAAACTTTCAAAATGATCAAGTGATATAAAAGAAATACTTTAGCTGCATTGTCTTGGCCACACATTTCAAATTATGTGATAGGACAACCTAAAAGCTCAACCTCCTTGACAAATTTCCCAATTTTATCTGGAATTCCAAACATAAAGAAATCATCATTGCCTAAGTTTTGTAGGGTTGCCATGCTATTCTTTGCCAAGCATAATCAGTGAGTTCATTAGCTCAACCACAAACATGTACTATTAACCATTTAAAGATTTAAACAGTGAAGGGAGGTAAGGGACTTACTGTAAAGCCATTTTCATTCAGGAGAACGAAGCAAAAGCTGAAAAGGCACTTTTCTAGAAGAAAAAAAAAAACAACAACTTGACACTTAATAAACTTTTTGGCAGTTTTTAGTCTTTTCCTGAATTCTTTCATTAGAGAAACTATAGCCCAGCACATTCTGCATACTGTTACGGTGTTTCTCAGGCCTCTGCACCCTTCCTTAGCTCTCACAGAGCTTTACTCAACAACCAGATCTTTTGGGACAGCGAGATAGGAAGAGCGATAATCATGAAAACAGTCACGTTCACAAAATTGCTGAGATAATTTAACTTCTTTCATAGCCAAACCTACATAAGATGAAAAAGCATTTGCATGCTGTCTGGGACATGCGTTTTCCATAATCCTTACCACCGATTCACTGTTTTTAGTCACAAACATTCTTCGGACTTCAATGTCCCAACCTGTAAAATAGGGATAATGGTATCAATCACAGGCACAATGATGAGATGAAATTATTTTTAAAGGACTTTGACCTTGCCCGTAAGTAAAATGCACATGACTGTGTTCTTGGTTTTAATGGTACAGTGTTCTATTAAAGAAGAATATGGACAAGTATTATAACTGTCTCTGAAATTTTTTCAGAGCTTCTTTGGTGTTACATGTATAGTATGTAGTTTATTTAAGCTTGATAAAAATTGTGACTAGTTTTATATATATATAAAACTCACAATTTTATCATAATATGTGTGTGATAAAATTCCTCTCTTGTGCTATAGAATGTTTTCTTTTTACTTTTGTGATTCTACCATTTTCTGGTGAATAATAGATATTTAAGTCATCCTTATATTAAGACTACGCCATTTAAATGGAAACTTCCACTTTGGGATGCTGATATTTACGCTCCTTACTCTGATTTTTTTTCTTCTTCTATAACACTTCTCTCTGCCTTTCAATGTACCCTATAATTGGTTACATTAATTGTTCATTGTATCTTTCCTCACCGGAATAAAATCTCTAAGACTCTGCAGATTTCTATTTTATTCAATGATTCATCCCCAGTGTCTAGAACATCTCCTGATACAAGAGTATTTGTTAAATTGTTCCATTGAATAAATGAATCTTCTGTTTGGGTTCCAGCTTCCACTCAATTTCCACAGCTTAGGGCTAAAATTTGACTCAGGATTTTGAACTAATTTGGCCCAAAACTCATCTACCAACCCACACTTCCTTGCTTTGTACCTTCTTTCCATCACTGTGCTCTCTGCTTCCTGTCTCTCTAGACTTTGCTTTTCCCATTTGCCACCTGAAACTTGGTTTTTACACTTTCTCCTAGCTACATATTACTTCAGACTCTCTGACTTAATGCTACCATGACATAGTGAATCATTTATCTAAAGAATTATGGGGGCATAAAAGTAGATACAAAATGGCTGCCAATGTTGCATATGAAGAACATACGTGTAGATGTTGGAATAGATAGTCTCTGAGAGAGTGCATTACAAAAGGCCCTTCTGGCATCTAATCATTTTTCAACAAGAATAGCACCCACACCAGTTGATACTATGTGGCCTTTTAAACTTTCAGTTCATTTCAGATGTGGTTTAAAGTAATGTGTCATCCAGAATTTACTCTCCCGTTGATTCATTTATTGATATTGCAAACCAATATGACAGGAGGAAAAAGGAAGGATAGAAAAAATAAACGAGAGAAAAGATAAATTTGACACTAACATGTCTGTGTTGTGATTATCTCTTAAAAACCAGTAATGAGAATTTTGGTTCCCTCTGTGAAAATTTAAACTAGTAATGCTATAAACTTGAGACAAGTTGTGTGATTTAACTGAAGTATCTGTAAGATTTGTAGATTTGTTTTTTGGTTGTTTTTATTTAAGTTTAGATGATATTTATAAATGAAGGAGGTTAGAACATGAGTAATTCAATGGAGCTGATGGTTTCTTAGTTAAAAATATTGAAAATTTGGGTGAAAAAGAACACATTATGAATGATTCTTTATTCATACAAGAGCCAGGCTATAAAATTCATTTCATGTTGTATAGAAAGCCAAAAATAATGTGTGTGTTTTATCAAGACATTTCTTTGTAATTCATTCAACAAACACAACTGAGTATCTTACAAGTGCAAGGTATCGTGGCTAGTGCTAGAACAGGAATGGCAGGAGAGGTAATTACAAAACAATGAGGGCTACTGTCCCCATGGGAGTATGAAGTGCCTATTTCTTTTAAAAGTTACTTTTAAGCCTCACAAAGCTCTTCAATATAGATAATATAATGTTCACTTTCCAAGTCCAGAATTTGGATATTAGAGAAGTTAAGAAATATTATAAAATCACACAGCCTGCAAGTGACAGAACCAGTATTCAAATCAGTATTTTGATGGCACCAAACCTATGCTGTTGTGACTAAGGCACCTTCAAGATATTTACAACCTAGAAGAGACAGTCTCTCTCTCTCTCTCATTTGTTCCACTTGTTCTCATTCTCATTTTCATTCTCTCTCTCTCCTAAGATATAAAGGGAGAATGTGATGCATAAATACATAAAAGAGAGACAAAAACTCTCATTTATTTGAGGACCTCAAAAATCTTGATTCTGAGGAAGCCCTTGGATGCCTGGACATTTGGCAACACTTCACACTATAGTCTACACATTAAATGACATGCATATATTGACAACTGCCCATACACACCTTGTGCACATGCTAAGTACTTGGGATATATATACACCTAAGACCTAGTCCTACCTTCAAGGAGCTCTTAGTTTTGTGTAAGAAATTGGTATGTCAAAAATGATTGCTGTATTGGCCAATTATCCTGGTCTTCTGAAAATGTACCGGGTAGAAAAGCAAACTACCACTTGCAACAGAATAAAGAAATTACGGTTATAGCTAAATGCTATAAACCTGTACTGAAAGAAAAAGGCAGTGCAATGAGGCTTACCTGAGGACAAATGTATTCCATTCTCTCTTCCCATTCTCCCCTTTCGAAAGACTCCTTTTAGGCTTTATCTCCCTTGTACGGTTTATATTTTGTATTCCCTAGGGAAAATAAATATTTTAGAGCTTAGAGATGATAGTTTAACGATAAGGTTATAGAAAATAATCACTTAAAATTTCTTAGATCCTTGGAGAGAAGTCATTACATGACTACATAAGTCAAAGATGGTGGCTATACTATAGCTAATTAGCTCAATACATCAAACTATTGGCCTGCATGTTGAAAATTAAGATCTAGTTGGAGGAACTGGAATATTTTGTCAAATATTAGGAACAATTATATTTTATTTAAAATAATACAAATTTAAGATACCTTATGGTTTCAGAGATGTTAAAAATGTATATCTTATAATTGATAAAAGAGGGCGTATATTAGTCAAGGTTCTCCAGAGAAACAGAACCAACAGATATGTATGTATTTATCACCTCTCTACCCTTCTCTCTACCTACCTACCCACCTACCTACCTACCTACCTACCTACACACCTACCTAGAGATTTGTTTCAAGACATTGGTTCACACAATTATAGAGGCTTGGAGGGGTAGGGTGGCATGCTGGAGACCCGGGGAAGGGTTGTAGTTTGAGTCCAAAGGTGGGCTGCTGGCAGAATTCCCTCTCCTTCTCGGAGGTCGGTCTTTTTCAATTAAGGCCTTCAACTTATTACATGAAGCCCTCCCTCATTATGAAGCATAATCTGCTTTACTCAATGTCTACCCATTTAAATGTAAATTTCCTCTAAAATGTTCCTTCACAGAAACATTTAGAATAATGTTTGCCCTGGCTAAGTTGACTCAAAATAATTAACCATCATGGGGTGACACTAGGAAACACAGGAAGATTCTTTTATTGTTAGAAATGTTAGTACTAGAAATCACCCCAACAGTGTCCAGACAGGGAGCAGAGTAGCACTTTGCCTCTTGAGCTCCTGTGGAGATTAGGTTCATCCTCTCTGATCTCTTCCAACCCTTCTCTCAGAGGAAAACATCCACAATACAAACAAACCCACCCTTCAGAGCATAACTCTGGTGCACTGTGAAGGGGGAAGTCTTTATCCTTTTCTTCATATTATTAAGTTTACATTTTTCTGTTTTCCTAACTTCATAGGGGCCAGACCCTCAGGGATAGAGGGGTAGATGGAGAGAAAAATCAGATGTGCTTCAAATATGTGAAGTGAAGTATTTTTTCTAAGTTTTAGTTTAATTCTTCTTAGGTGGAACTTGTGTAAGTGAACAGATAAAGGGTGAAGGAGGAGTGAGAAAAAGGGACAAATTATGGTAGAAGAGTAGCTCAGCCTCAAGGCTATCACCACTTGCCCCTGGCCAGACCACATACCACCTCTACCCCATGACCTCCCCCTCCCACCACCAAGCTCATCCAAACTCCCTGACACACTGCTGTTATCCTCTCTATAATGCTCCCAAGGTCTATCTTTGCAGATAATAATGCCCTGTTAAATATTAGCTACGTTCAATATCTTCCCTCCACCCAATTGCACAGTCCTTGAACCACTGACTCACTCTTGCTTTATCATAAGTATTTACATTTTGGTTAAAATCATGGACTTTGGAGTCATGGAATCTCCGCTTCACCACTTGTATGACGCTAGCTTCAGTTCCCTCATCCGTAAAATTGGAATGATAATAGTACTTACGTAGTAAGCTAGTTGGGGAAAGCAAATGAAACAGTCATATGGAAAACTCTTAAGATAGTGCCTAGCAAGAAATGAGCTCAATGATTGTTAGGGATTATCACTCTCATTTATCTGATGTGCTTTCCCCATGACATCATGATGCCTAGTATTTGCAAACCAGCTAGGTACACAGCACCCACAGATAAAGCAGTAGGGTCCCTGCTTTTCATTAGCTTTTGGGATAATTAGAGTGATACTGTGATATGTTTCTGTGGGTTTTCACCCATGTTAACCATGAAATATGTAGATGGTGGATCCTAGCCATGTTGGAGTAAAGTCAATTGTCTATGTAGTGAAGATTAGAAAAACGAGGATAGAGTGATGATCCTGGTGGCCTCTTAGCTTCATATGGCTTTGGTCATTTTTTGGTCAAGCAGTGTTTTTGGTTTTGGTTTTGTTTTCAGTGAATTAGCATGCCTTTAGACAGGGACTGCGCTTTCTCTGGACACGCCCTACTGTCTTACAACCACTGTGTCACATACTCACACATATTTCCCTGTTTGATCACTGCCTTGTCCTTGAAGTTATGGCTTCTGTTCTGCATTGCAAAGGAGATGGCAATAGGCTAAAAGCAGTGACAAATTAACCAGTCCTCACTCTTATAACCACGAAGACACAGAGAAAGACAAATCTGGTATGATTTCACTTATATGTAGAATCTAAAACAAACAAACAAACAACCCCCTGCCAAAAAAAAAAAAAAAAAAAGAGAAAAAAAAGAAAAAAGCAAAATGAAAAAACGAAGGAACAAATGAAACAAAACAGAAACGGACTGATAGATACAGAGGATAAACTGATGGTTTCCAGAAGGGAGGAGAGTGAGGGGTGGGTGAAAATGGTGACGGAGAATAAGAGGTACAAAGTTCTAGTTATAATATAAATAAGTCACGGGGAGATAACGTCCAGCATAGGGCACACAGCCAACAGTGCCATAGTAACTTTGTATGGTGACACATGGTTGCTAAACTTGTTGTTGTGATCACTTCATAAGGCATATGAATGTTGGATCATTAGGTTGTACACCTAAAACTAACATATTATTGTATGTCAACTATGCTTTAATAAAATAATGAATTGATTAAAAAACCTTAAAGACACTATTAGAAACCAATACCATAGTAAAAAAAAAAACAAACTTTTGGTCTAGGAAATGAGGTAAGAAGTAAAAGTCTGATCATCTAATATCCTAAAGTAACATTCTCAAATCAGCATGTATGTGCCTATATTAAGGGGTTATGTGTCTCCTAAATCTGAGGAAATCCATGGTATCATGAGAGCCTTTTGACAGTATTAGAGTTTCATCTCACCCTCATTGAGGATGTCCCTCCAGATACTCCTGAAAGTCCCCAGGAGTCTCTCACATGTCCTTCAGCGCAGCCCCTATACGACACTTCATAGCGTGTGCCATTTTCTACCCTCCTGCCCCAGTTCCTTAAACAATGGCCATGGCTAGCAAAGCTGTATCAAATGGCTTCCCCACAAGCTGCTTTTCTAGATGTGAATGCTTCCATCAGCTGGCATCAGCATGTCTTTGGGCACTAATGCCTGTGCAGACATTGAAACAGCTCCTAGTCAAACCAGTGCCACTCTCCTCTTCTAGGCACACTTAGATCTTGGAGGTCATGAGGCACTCTGAAAAAGTGCTTGCTACATAGAGGCTCATGGGATGGAAACACTTCAGATCTCAGTTCTTTCATTTTGGAATTCAAAGTTTTAAAAACATATTTGGGGACTGGCAATAAACTTCATGGAGGTGAGATGGCAAAAGAAGACTAATGAGCTCCTCTGAAATTAAAGTTATTAAGAAATAACCTAGGGAAATTGGAGAAAAGGGGATCCAGATTGGCTTCTTAGATTGCACCCCAGGAATGGGTTGTTGGTGGGGAGAACTGGTTCTGGAATGTTCTGACTGGTACTGGGATCACCTCTAACCCAACTGACCATAGTGGAGAGTGGCTGCCTCTGAATGATAGGAAACAGATGACATTCAGCATTGAATGTGACAGCCAGTTCAATTTTGAGTGTTAGCTTAACACTGGAGGAGGATGTGTCCTCTTTCCCACTTGGAAATGTACATTTTGGTAAAAGCTATCATGAGCAGTAGTGACGAGGACTTGCAATGGCAAATCTTGATTTTGGCAGTGATGTGGTACTTCAGCGAAAGTAGAGTGCAATAGGGCACATTCCTCCCAATGGATCCATTTGTGCATGTGGTGACAGCTTCCATGAAAGGTGATAAGATTACTCAGCTTAACAGCAAGGCAAGGTAGCTTTCAGTAGCTTTATGCCCAGTAACATAAAATAATAAGCTGTTATTGAGGCATTATTCACAATAGCCAAAAGGTGGAAACAGCTCAAATTTCCATCAACAGTGAGTGAATAAACAAAATATTATTCAGTCATAAAAAGGAATAAAATTCTTACACATGCTACAACAGGGATGAAGACATTATACTAAATGAAATAAGCAGTCACAAAAGGACAAATACTGTATGAGTCATTTATGTGAAGTACCTTGAGTAGTCAAATTCACAGAGAGAGAAAGTAGAAGGTGATTGCCAATGGTGGGACTGCCAGGAGAGGCAAGAGGAAATTTTTGTTTAAAGGGTACAGAAGCTCTGTTTAGTGTGATGTTTTGGAAATGGGTAGTAGTGGTTTCAAAATAATGTGAATATACTGAATGCCACTAAACTGTACACTCAGAAATGGTTAAAATGGTAAATTTAATGTTATCTATATTTTACAATAAAAAAATTTTAAAGGATAAGATGTTAGAGGTTGAGTTGATGCATAACTGCATTTATTGCTCCTCTGATCACAAGGGAGCTATGCAATTTGAATATTAAGGCAAATCTGACCTTAGTTTTGCTTATAAGCTAGTGATGTCAGGAGAATTCTGAATTACAGTAAACAAACAAAATCCAATATATGAAATTGCAAGCAGGATTGGGCATCTTTAAAGTTGAGAAATTTCTTAAAACCTTTATATTATTTATTTTAAATGGAGTCCCATCCATCTGCTTTGTTCAACTATCCTCAGATCCAGGTAAACTTCAAAATCTAAATACAACACAAGAAAATGGCTGTGAAGCAGTTCTAAAATTGTTCTGCCAATGCTTCTGTGTGGAACTTTGAGGCTCGTTTTTTAGCATACTCAATTCATACGCAATGCCAACCCCATTGCCCAATCTTCACACTGTATTGGGAGTCCTCACCATCTGCGAATTTTGTTAAGATGCAGCTTCTGATTCAACAGGATGGTGAGGGGCCTCAGACTCTGCATATCTAACAAACTCTCAGATGAGAATTCCTGTCTGAGAATCACCCTCCGCGCAGCAAGGTGCTCCCTCTGCGTTTGGTTTATGTGTTGTTTTTCTCCCACTTTTTCTCTACTACCTGGAGTGTGGAAACCAGGACTCATAACTATGTATCTCTTCTAGCATCTAGCGTTAACACCTTGTGCTAACATAGAAGCCCAGTAATACTGGTAACAATGATTAAATTCAAATGATAAAAAGTAAACAGCAAATTCAGACAGAAAAGAGGAAGGTATTTGTTAGAAATAAAATGGAAAACCTGTGAATAGTCTATGATATCCTGAATGCATCAATTTTGCTAAGTAAATGAATTGTACAACATCTGAGAAGGATCTTTTAGAGTACAGCACCTAAAAAAAATATTTAGAGAAAAGCAGAGATGATGATATTCTTACAAAGTTGTCAAGTGAAACCTCCTAAAGAAATTTCAGCTTTTAAATTTCAGAGGTATATTTCACTGCATACATGAAAATAGCTACATTCATTTCTAAGCATTCTCCATGTGTGGGCTCCATGTAATACTTTAACTATGTATTTAGAGTATTGCTTTTCCCTTATACAACCTTGAATGATTCCCAGGTATTGTTGTTCTTGTTCAGAATAAATCTGTAACAGAGGCTTTGGGAAATGAATCCCATTTTAGGGTGAAAGAAAATGAGAATACTCGTACAATACAGAATAGTCATGATAATACAGTGTAAAATAGAGCTGATTCTGGTTGATGTATGAAATAAATATTTTCCAAATAGTAACAAGGTTGACAGTGAAGACATAATATGTTGAAGCAGGCTGTAAGTATTGTTTGTACAAATTCTGTTTTTTTAAGCATAGAAACACACATTCTATCCTGTGATCTTCCTGTGACACTAATTCTTCTGAGGTCATCACTTCTATTACTCAGTGGGCAGATTTATTTTCAACACATACTAACCTACATTTGAGATGCTTAAATTTTCCCCAGCATTGATTCCTCCCATTTTCGGTAGCACAGAAAGTGAAAGACAATATTCATTTTTCTACATCATACATGGCCTTCTGATACCACTTTCTCCATTGGCACCACTGACAAAGGAAAGCAAAATTGAAGGCCTCATCATTCAGCTGGTGGTTCCCAGGTGAAGAATGTTCGGTCTAACCCAACTAGACCGAATGAGCAGACAGCCTCCTTTCCTGATCGTGTATTATACTTGTATTATACTTTTTCCCTAAACTGGAGGCTATCAAGCTGACAGCAGCATTACAGTCTCTGAATTAAATGTATAATTTAATTGATAAACTCATGTTCTCTATTTCAAGAATTGTAATAAACTAAGTTGTGCTGATTTGCCAACATGGATTGACTTTTTGGTTAGAGAGCTGATGTGGCTTGAGCCTTTCATACATATGAATTCATAAACACTGGTTTCTTTAATCTCCTAGTTCTCATTTCTCTCCCTCACTGTTCTTATTGAAAGGCTTCGAAATTTCTTATCCAAATTACATGAAACATTGATTAACCCCACAGATTTATTTAAGTGCTTTTGTTATTAGCTATTTTAGAAAAGACTCACAGAGGTAGAAGGGCAGAAATTCTATAATTGATCAGGACTGCCTGGCTCTGTTGCTACTGTCACAGGGAGCTGGTTCCCAGTGGGTGAGTTAATAGAAAAACATTCAATTTCAAAATGGCCTGGATGCAACAAAGGGATTAAGCTGTAATGCTTTTAATCCTTGTAACTCAAACAAAGAGAATATTTTCCTGAACAATGAACTGCATAATGTATTTGTGAGACAGCAAAGGGTCATTGCGGAACATCAGCTAAACAGTCAACTCGGTAGTCCAGGGATTTCACTTGGCACAGTGGAATGACAACCCTGGGGATTTAGCAGCTTTTGAACTCTAGTGAATCTTAAATGGGTGTTGTTTTGGAAAGTTCCAGTCTATGGAGCTCCCAAACTATCAGAGATCCTACTGATAAACCTTTAGGTTAAAAGTCCAAGTCAGGAATGGCAATTATGTGGCCTGTAGGCTTGCAACTGTCCCACCTCTGGGGCAGTGGGTCGACAGTACTCTTGACCACAGCACCCTTTTCCATCAAGAATGCATCCAAGTTCAATGGTATTTGCTATCATTCTTCCAGGATGACAATTTTTAAAAAACTTAACTCATGTTATTTTATGTCCATGATCACATTTTTCAGTTTCCAAAGGTCTAGTAGAAGATATCAGATAGCAAATAGTACAACTTAAATGTGTAGTTTTCAAATAACCCTGTGTTTATTTTATTTTGAAGGTTTCTGGGTATTATTTTCTTAATTAAGCTTTCTGTTCTGAGAAAATTGTAGTTTCACATGCAGTGTAAGAAATAATACATAGGTAGCCATGTAGCCATTTCCCAGTTTCTCCCTGTGGTAACATCTTGCAGAACTAGAGTACAACATCATAACCAAGATGTTGACGTTGATACAGTCAAGATATAGAACATTCCTTTCATCACAAGGATCTCATGTCATGTGGCCCTTTATAACCCCACCTACTTCTCACCTGCCCCCATCTTTCCTTTAACCCTGAGAACTACTAATCTATTCTCCATTTCTAAAATTTTGTCATTTCAAGAATGTTAAATAAATAAAAACATGCAGCATGTATCTTCTCTGACCTTTTTTCCCCACTGACAATTCCATAGTAAGTTTTGTTATTCTCTGGAGGTTCATCAAGGTATTTTTCTGTATTGCAATAGTTAGTTTTATTGCTGAGTAGTATTACAAGGTATGGATGTACCACAGTTTGTTTAATCATTCATCTGTTGAAGGACATCTGGCTGGTTTCCAGTTTGGGTCTATTACAAATAAAGCTGCTGTAAAAACTTGTACAAGTTTTTATGTAAACATGTTTTTTCTTTCCTCTGGGGAAAAAAAGGAACCCAGGATTACTACTGCTGGTCTGCATAGTAGTTGCATGTTTAATTTTTAAAAGAAACCTCCAAACTGTTTTTGCAGAGTAGCTGTGGTATTATACATTCCCAACAGCAATGAATAAGAATAAGAGATCCAGTTTTACTGCATCCTTGTCAGCATTTGATGTTGTCACTATTTTTTATTTTAGCCATTCTGATAGATACGCAGTAATATCTTCCTGTGGTTTTAGTTTGTATTTTCCTAAGAGATGATGATGGTGAACATTTTTTCATGTATTTATTTGCCATCTATATATTCTTGATAAAATCTCTCTTCATGTTTTTATCTCATTTTGTAATAGGCTTGTATTATTGCTCTGTTTTGAGAGTTTTTATTTATTCTAGATACTGGTGCTTTGTCAGATATGTGGTTTGAAATTTTTCCTCCCAGTCTGTAGCTTGTCTTTTCATTCTCTTAACAGAGACTTGTATGAGGCAAAAGTTTTTAATTTTGATGAAGTACAATGTAGCAGTTTATTTTTATAGACTGTGTGTTTGGTGTCAAATCTAAGAACTCTTTGCCTGGTCCTAGATCCTGAAGATTTTCTCCTTTTTTTTTTTCCTTTTTTTTTGTTAAAAATATTAGAGTTTCATGTTTTACATTTAAGCCTGTGATCTTTTCTCATTTAATTTTTGTATAAAGTGTGAGACTTAAAGCTCAGTTCTTCCTCCTCTCTCTCTTTTCTCCTTCTCCGTCTCCTTTCTTTCGGCCCATCAATGTCCAATTGCTTCAATACCATTTATTGGAAAAGCTAAAAAGCTAATTTTGGCCATCAAATTGTTGTAGCTTTGTAAAAAATCAGTTTTTTATATTTGTGTAGGTTTATTTCTGAGTTCTATTCTAATGATCTGTGTATCTATTCCTATACAAATACCACAGGACTGATTACTATCAGTATGTAGTAAGTCTTACAATCACGTAGATTGTTTTCTCCTACTTTATTCTTCTGTCTCAAAATTGTTTTAGATATCCGAGTTTCTTTGCATTTCCACATAAATTTTAGGATACTGTTGGCTATATCTACAGAAATGTTGCTAGAATTTGTCTCGGAATGATGTTAACCTTATATATCAATTTTGAGCAAACTGACACCTTAATTATGTTTCGTTCTTCAACCCATGAACATGGTATGTCTCCCCATTTATTTAAATATTTGATTTCTTTCATCAGCACTGTGTAGTTATCAGTACATAAATCTTGCACATATAGTGTTAGATTCATGCCTGAGTATTTCATTTTTGAAAAATTGTAAATTTATTGTGTTTTTAATTAGGTGTCCATGACTTCTCTGCCAGCATGTAGAAATACAATTCATTTTTATATGTTTGCCTTGTATCCTGTGACCTTGCTGGACTCAAAGTAGTTCTTACAGTCTTTTGGTAGATTACTTGAAATTTTCTATACAGAACGTAATGTCATCTGCAAGTAGGGATGGTTTTATTTCTTTGTTCCTGATACATATGCTTTTTATTTCCTTTCCTTGCCTCACTGAATTGACTAGAACTCCCAGCACTAGGTTGAATAAGAGTAGTAAGACTGGACATACTTGCTTTGTTTTTGATAATTAGAGGGAAAACGTCTGGTCTTTTGCCAGTAAGTATAATATTTGCTACAGGTTTTTTTATAGTTTTTTTTTTTTTTTTTAATCAAGCTGAGGAAATTCTCTTCTAGTCCCAATTTTATACGAATTTTTAATCATAAATGAGTGTTGAATTTTGTCAAATGATTTTTCTATATCACTTTATGTGATTATGTAATTTTTCTTCTTTGGCTGCCCAGATCTTTTTTTTTTTTTTTTTTTTTTTTTTGGTTGGTTCCCGAGTGGGGATCAAACTCAGGCCGCGGCGGTGAGAGCACTGAAGCCTAGCCACTACACCACCAGGGAACCCCTGTAATTTTATTTCTTTGGCTTGCTAATATGGTAGAATACAGTGACTGATTTTTCAATATTGAATCAGACTTGTATCCATGAAATAAACCCCACTTGCTCATGGTGTATAATTCTTTTTATATGTTACTGAATTCTATTTGCTAATATTTTGATAAGTATTTTTGCATCTATATTTATGAGCAATATTAGCATGTAGTTTGTTTGTATTGTACTTTTTTTGTATGGTTGTTTTGGTACCAAGGTAACACGAGTTTCATAATATGAATTAGGAAGATTTTCTCTTCTATTTAATACAAGAAATTGTGGAGAATTAGCTTTAACTCTTACATATACATTTGGTAGAATTCTCCAGTGAAAAACATTAGGTGTGAAGATTTCTTTTTGGGGGAGTTTTAAAACTATAAATTTACTTTCCTCTGTCTTTTATATTTAATATACTTACTGATATGTTAGGACCTAAGTATTCCATTTTAGTTTTTGTTTTCTGTTTGTTCTTTAAATTTTTAATTTCTGTTTTTTCCCCCTTACTTCATGTAGGTTACTTGAATATTTTTCAATATTCCATTTTTATTTATCTATGGCATTTTTTAGAGTGTTTCCTTGTTTAAGTTTTTAAAAACTTGTCATCTATCTATAGGTATTCCATTATATATACATGATTTGTCACAGTCTACTGATGTTGTCATTTTACCAGTTTGGGTAAAGTATTAAAATCTTATCTTCCTTCACATACCTTTATCTTCCCCATTTATAATATAATGTCTTAAATATTTCCTGTACATTCATTTATAGGCACATCATACAGTGTTATAACTTTTGTTTCAACCATTAAACTAATTTAGAAAATTCAAAAGGAGAAAAAAAGTATAATTTTTTACCTATATTTTTGCTTGTTGTACTCTTTCTTCCTTCCTGATATTCCAAGATTCTTAATGTCATTGTTTCTTTTCTTTTTACAAACTTTATTTTGCTATATTTTAGTTCTTAAATCTGTTAGTTTATGTCTCTTGTCAAATTCAGCCATTAATACTTCATTTGTTTTTTCAGCACCACCGTCTTTTCCTTCCCCTTCCAGGATTCCATGACAGAAATAGATAATAGATAATAGATAATAGATAATAGATAAATTTTGTTATAGTCCAAAGACCCTTGAGACTTTTTTTAAAAGTGTATTTTATCTTAGTTGTTCATATTGGGTAATTCCTATTGCTCTATTTTCTTGTTTATTGGGTTTTTTTTTTTTCCACCTCTGCTACCTCCTTTGCAGTTGAGCTCATTTACTGAGCATTTTTTTAAATTTCAGTTATTATATTTTTCATTTCTAAAATTTATATTTGGTTGTCTTTATACCTTCTATTTTTTTACTGAGATTTTATATTTCTTTGCTGAGACTTTCTAATTATTCATTTGTTTTAAATGTGTTTGTTTGTAATAGCTCGTTGAGCATTTTTTAATGCTCAAAGGACATTTGCTATGTCCTTTGTTAGCTAATTGTAACATTTCTGCCTTTTTGGTGTTGACATCTACTGATCTTTTTAAATTTTATTTTGAGATCTTCTAGGTTATTGCTATGCTGAGTGGTTTTTGATTGAAATCTGGACATTTTCAGAATTATGTTATGAGACTCTGGATCTTATATAAACATTTTGTTTAGCTAACTTTGTTTGTTTGTTTCTGTGACATTGCTCCAGCAGAGAACTCCTACTTCATTAATGTCAGGTGGAAATAAAAGTCTAGGTTTCCCACTCATCCTTTTTTGAACTGGGGAGAAGGGAGCGGATGGAGATGGGAGTTTTAACTTCCCATGAGGTTTCCACATGTGACACTGAAGTGTTTTGCTACCCCTAGTGACTTTTTTTACCCCTGGACAATGGTAAGAGACCTCACTTTCCATCATGCCTCCTCTTACACAGTCCCTATGTGGAAGGGTACTGGACTGCTTCGTTGCTGCTACTTGAGGGTGGCCGTCCACACTCCCACAAATGGTCTCCATGGACACTAGTGACCCCTTACCAGTGAGTGGGGATGAAAATCTCACCTCCATATTTAATTTTTCTTCTGACAGCATCCTGGTGGGGGTATTGAAGTGCCTTGTTGCAGCCTCATGAAGGTGGAAGTCTAGGCTCCCACTTAGCCCTTTGCTGGTATGGGTAGGTGGTGCTAATTTTTTTTCTCTCTGAAATTTGGCTAGAATAGAGACAACATGTAAAGGTTGGCTTTCTTTATATGTTATCTTTCTTTTTTTGCTGCCTTTTATAATATTTTTAGTTAGAGAGGACAGATTTTGGGGAGGGGCTTTTTAAAAATCTGTACCCATTGGCATTTCTGGGTGGTTGACTTTCTCAGTTTCCAGTCTGGGATATATGAAGCCAAAAGAAAATCCAGAGAGTTCACAGCTTTGTGTCCCCAACTTCCAAGACCAGTATGCCTCCTTTGCTCCACCTTTCAGCGTCTTCTTGTTTTAAATATAATATCCATGGTTTTTAGTTGTATTTAGTGGAAGAGATCAAGGCATGACTACTTCATTTTCCCAGAAATAGAAGTCAAGGTCTATCTTTTTATTTACTAAGAAAGTTTAGAAAGCATCTTGGGTGTTCCATTACAAGCAAAGTAATCATTAGATATAGACTCTGAAGATGTTGAGAATGCCCAGCGGCCACAAATGACATTTGGAACTAAGTTCGATATTGAAATCACATTAAGAAAGTTGCTGATATGTTAGAAAACAGGAACATCTAGCTCTCCCTACAACAGAAGATATATCATGATCCCCTTGTGTGTTGGTCAGTCTGCAAACTTGTTCACTCGTTTTGAGACAAATCCTAGATGAATTGTTTTTGTTGTTGTTTGATAATGTCCACTATGCATTCAAGGATCCCCACTACCTTCTCTGGATCATGGGAACTGAGGGTTATAATAAAATTATTTACACAAAGTTGTTCATGATGACTTACAATGTACTCTTCCAGTAATATTTCATTTGAAAAAAATAGCACAAAAAGGGCAATGTTCAGAAACAAGAATGGACCTCATCCAGAATGCTTTACAACATTAGCATGTGAAATTTTCTGAGAAAGGGGAAATAAATGATTTTCCAGGATTCTTCAAATTGCAAGAAAATGATAATCATTTCATCACTTCACATTTAGACTAGGCCTATATACCGATATAGATATTTTTCCCCAAATATGTGGCTGTTAATAAGTATCTTTGCTTTCTGTATATATTCATGAGGACTTTCTATGTGAAAAGTGTGTGTGTAAAGGTGTGAGTATATTATATTCTGTTTGATGAACAACATCTGGCTTATATCATAAGAAGAGAGATTTGTCGCGCAGGAGACCACAGTAGCCAGGTTGACTGGCGCTAAAGAATTTCTTCTATTCATAGAAGCAGCAATTAAGAACATAGCTCTAGGTTCAGTGAGGCCTGGTCAAATCTCTGCTCTGCTTGTTGCTAGTATTATTGCTTCAATGACTTTCTAAACTCCAGTTTTCTCATATATAGACATCATCATATTATCTATCTCATATGAGATAATTTATATAAAGTAGTTTGCATAATGCTGTGCTGAAGTGTTAGGTATTAGAAGTTAAAAGTAATTGAATTAATAAAGTAGGTTTAAGACAGGCACAGTGTGTTGCTCTGGAGACAGGGCATCCATGTTGGATTGCCTTTCTGGAAAAATGCTTCTTAAGAATGACAGGCTGGAGATGACACATGATATGGGACGAGCTTGTGATTATATGAGGATGAAGCCCACTTGCTTGTGGACCTATCACCCCTTCTCTGAAAGTTGAATTAGAAGACACACATCCTTTATATTTTTGAAAACTCTGGAACTATACTATAGGTAATTTGTCTTACATCTTTCTCCTAATCATGTTGTCATCGTTTTAAGTCATCTCAAAATGAGAGATGTAGAGCGAAGCATTAATCAACACACATTGGGGGGAAAGATGCCTGCATGGCAAAAATTTTCCTTGAGCTAGGAATTTTGTAAATATGAGTAGATTTGTCTAAATGCTAATCATGTTTGGAAATAAGGCAGGTTTATTGGTTTAGTCACAACCTATGCTCACAGAAAAATAAGTGCCGACCTTTTAATGTCTCTGCCAAATCCTTGATATCAGATAAACTTAGTCATGGTCTCAGCAGACTGAGTTAATCTGGGCTCTAAAAGCAGTAATGTTGCTTTTTCATCCAAATGTAGTATTGTGATAAAACCAAACCAAACCAAAACAAAACAAAACATTCTGAGCATGTGCTTGACTCTATACTGTCTATGAGTAAAGACTGACCCAGAGCATCTCCCCTGAACCTCAAGTTAAAAGTGAGGATTGGGGAGTTCCCTGATGGTGTAGTGGCTTAGGGCTTCGGCACTGGCGCTGTCAGCGCTGCGGCCTGGGTTTGATTCCCAGCCAGGGAGCTACCCACATACCAAAAAGCAAAAAAATAAAAAATAAAAAAAAAGTGAGGATTGCAGTGGGACCCATCTATGAGAAAACCTCCAACCACCCTTAGCCTGGCTCGAGTCTCTCAAAATTATTATGCATCCTAGAACACCATATTATGCATTTTGTAGCTTAAGGGAGCTAAGACAAGAATAGCATAGTGTATTTATAGGATACTAAATATTTTTAAATTCAATCTAATGAAGTTGAGCTAAATAGAAGACAAACCATGGCTTAAAAGCTCATTTCCTCTGGAAGGAGAAACGGAGAGAATCAGCATGTTTTTGAGGACCTATCATCTGCCAAGAGGAAGGAAGTAGCATATAGTTGGCAAGATAATGTGTTATGGCAAAGAAGGCACATGAGGAGTCTGTACTTGTCATTACCCCCAGGCTTGAATCTCCTAGTTGGAGAACTAGCATGAATCCAGCAATATGATTCTTCTACCTTAATAAGGGGAGAACCAAGGTACAGGATGTAGGGCTGAGGAAGGAGGAAATTAGCCTTCAGTGAGCATCTACTGTGTTCATCTGTTTTCATGGATTCTCATTTCATTTCCTCAACACCTCTCAAGTTAAGCTTTGAAGTGCAATGGTACTTCATTAGCACTCCTCGTCCTAGAGGGTATCAATGTCTGACAGAATAATGTGTTATTTTTCCAAAGAATATGTATTTTGATAGTGAATGAAGAAGTGTTGTGAAAGCGGTGTAAAGGTGTGAGGCAACAAGCTCTTACGGAGCTAGCTCGCTAGCTACCTATCAAGGAGTGGAATTAGAAAAGAGCAATCGAGAACGCCCTGTGCTGAAATGGCTTTACTCAATGGACCTAACTCTATCTACCTATGTTGTTGATCTTACCATCCTACCCTGAGGGTAGTATCTGACTGGAAAATATTACTGATGAAAAACAATTGTGATATATTGTACTGACTTGAAGTAGATGCTGGTTACATGTACTTCATCTATTTTCTTTTATTGCTCTGACCACTTTCCTTCCCTTTTCTTCTCCACATGTCCAGTTATTTTTATGTGGCTGACGCTGACACAGAGTACACTCCTTATGCTACGACAAGGTCAGAACTCAATTTAAGTTTAGTTTTTCCTTTTGTCCCTATGCAGATGCCATTATTGGGATGGCAGCCAGGTACTTTAGAGAATAGAAACTCTAGGAGCATCCAGTAGAGGCTATATTTACAGCGGTATATACAGGGTCTGGCAGAAGTTAATGCAAACATAAAAATTTTAACTACTTAAAAAAGGGTCCACCCTTTTTTAAGTAGTTAAAATATTGTTATGTTGCAGAATTACGTGCTTATGATTTTGTAATAAAAGATTTGGTATAGATTACCAGCTCGTAAAAAAGGGTGTTACTTCTGCTGGACCCTGTGTTATTTTCAACTTTTTATAAGGCCGTCAGCACTTAAATGTCTAAGTTGGTTATTTTGATACTACTAGGGCCCAGTAGGAGACCTCAATTAAGAATCCAGGCCTCTACGTGCACTACTTTCAGAAATACCCTTTTGGACCTGGGGCACTCCCCTATTCTGGAGGGCTTTGAAACCTCAGGGACTTCTTGCCAGCAGTTTGGTTATAGAGAAAGGGTAAGTGGACTGATTCTTGTTTTGAGGCCTGGTGCATCTTTTTATGCCCTTTATCCTAAAATTACCTAAGTCAAACCTTGCTGGTCTGCGTGGGTTCCCCTTTTGCTGGCTTCCTTCCCATCACCCTCCAGAAGATGAGAGCTCCTTGCTTGCCAAACCTGTTATAATCTCCTTGGTCTCCCCTGCAACTAGCATAGGCCTAGTCCACATTAGATGTTCCGTAAAGAAAATTAATAAATGAAGAAATGACATGAATCCTTTTTATAAATTATAAAATAATCTTTTCAAATCTCTGCTTAGATGCATCCAGTAATGGGCCCTCATTTGCTCCACAAGGCAACCCTTTCATTTTAGAATTGTTTTAATGTTCTTAATTTAGAGGCACATTTGGCCACCCTATAACTTGCACCATTTCCCCCACTTTTTTTACCCCTTTGAAACTGTAGCAATATTGAAGACTCTCATATACTTAGAGACGTGAAATCTTCCAATCCAATTCACGTTTTTCTTTGCAGCCTAATCAACATAAACACCAACCCTTCCTCATAGAATGTGTTTTTCAGATCTTTTACCACCCCCAGTTCTCCTCTTCTATAAGTTCTCTGACTTATCACATTTTCTAGTTAAATTGTAGCACTAAGTCCTGAATACGTTTCTTAAAACATGGCCTCACCTATGACTTGGGTGTTCCAGCTGCATCTGTTTGCCATTCTGAGCTCAAGTTACCTAAAAAATTCAACTCAAGTTAAAATCAACCAAATGCACCTTCTTCCTTAATTGATGATGATTCCATCTTGAATCCCTTTCCGACTTTCCTACCATAGTAAACTATTTAGAAGGAAACTTAAGCACACCCTTTCTGTGTCACTCTTAAAAACAGGTCCACAAGGTTTTCACAAGTTCTTCCTCCCCAGGTCTCTATCTTGACTGTCCTCTCTGCCTAAAGTCAATAGTGCTTTCTAATAAAAAGGAATCCTCAACCCCAAATGTATGTCTCTATAAAAGCACAGTCCCTTAGAGAAGTGAAAAAAGATGAAGAAAGCATCGATAATCTTTTTATGCTCTTTGACAAGATGGCCATCATCTTTGCCTCGTCCTACCATATCTTATCCTGTCTAGACCCTGGAAGTTGGGAAGACAAATAAAGTGAGAAATCATTCTACTCTTCCTAATCTTTTCAATATTTCCTCCTTATTTCTCCTTCCATTGAGCCACATAATATCTTCTACCCTTGAAGCGGGATATGAAAGAGAAGTGAAGGCTGACATTATACATAGTAGAAAGGGGATCATATCTGGCATTTATCTGGACATTTTATGCCTATTCACATAGCCCCATATTGCATTTTGTGTCTTTGTGCCCTCCCCCATTAGACAATATGGAGTCAGCTTGTGGCCATGAGAAATCCCCTTTCTATGCTTGTGCAATAGCTATTTGAGGCACAAATTTAGGATTAAAAGTTTATCTTTTTGTTTAAATAACCTATTCATAATTAAAACATTTAAATCTTAGATTTGACTTTGGGATTGATTTTGATCTAGTTGGTAAATGAAGTTTAAATTTCTTATTTGACATAAGTTATTGGGAAGTATTTATATAAAAAACTCCCACCAATTTTATTCTATTTGCTTATACTCTTGTTAGTAATGTTTAGTGTTACTGCTTTGTGAGCAGACTATATACAGTAAAACTATGTTTTTAACGGTTATGTTTTCTTTGAGAGTACAATGTTATTTTTAACAAGTTTTGAATGAGTGCTCGGAGAAAGGATGTACTTTATTTTGGCTGCAGAGTTTGATACATATCTATTTACTCATCTTTACCAATAAGTTCAGCCAGATCTTCTTTATCTTTGGTTTCTTACTGTTATTGTTGTTTGCTTACTTGAACTGTCAAAGACTTTTAAGCTCAGTTACTATTAATACAAAAACAAATAAACAAACAAAAAACAGTTCCTGTTGGTTTTTCCTTGAATTCTAATAGTTATGATATATGTATTTTGATTCTTAACTATTCAACTTATAGAGTTTTGTGACTATTATATATTTCTTATAGGTTGTTATTGTTCCATATTCAAGCCTACTGAGATACTGCCCTGTGTAATAACCTATGTCAAAATGCCCAAGTGTAAAATAGCTAATGGATATATTACAGAGACTTTGTATTTAGTTGTTAAAACACGTGCAGAACAAAACTGACATATAGGATTTGAGAGGTTCAAATAGTGGGTCATTTCTTAGTAAGTTAACAGCACATAATAATAGTTGTTTGTCACCTTAAGAGGCAAAGATTGGAGATGTGCAGATAAAAATACAGGCCTAGAGTATTCTGATTAGTGTTGAAAAGGAGGCTTAGTCCAGCCTTCATACATTTTTTTCTATAAATATTCACTGAGCACCCACTCTGGGGTAGGTGCCATAGAAAATGGGGAAATGAGATGCTCTCTGTGTCCTTCAGGAGTTCACCATCTAGTAGCGAGTGTGGTGAGGCGGGCACTTGGTTGATTGTAACTCAAGACAATCTGCAGGGCTGTAGGAGAAAACAAGGCTGGAGGGTCACACCATTTCAGCGTTTGGCCAGCTAAAGGTGCCAGGCATCTGCAAGGCATCAGGGCGCCTCAGGGGAAAGTTGGGTGGAGGCAGTAAAGACCATGTCTGCCAACTTCACAGGGTTGCCTCTGACCTGCTTTATTACTCACATATGCAAAGCCGAGCCTCAGGATCTGGATGCAAACTTACTGAGCTCTTCTGCAGCATGCCAGTACTGCTAACAGAGGCATCAGTGTCTTGGGGGAGGGCTTGGAAATACAGTCTGATCTTAAAACACAAATACAGACCTGTAATAGTGAGGTTGCATAGTACAGTTCACATGCAAATAACTTAGGGCCTGGCTGGTCACTCATTGACAGACCTTGGGTTAATATATTTATGTCACTGACCTCTGGTTTCCTCCCATTTGGCATGGGGATAATAATATGTATTTTAAAGTTTGTTGAGAAGATTAAATGAGATCCTTTTCAAGAGTGTTCCTAATTTATATTATGCTCCCACAATTGTTAGTTTCTTTCTTGCCTTTTCAGAGGCCATTAGGTATCTTGCCTTAACTTGGATGAAAGTACCCCAGTTTTCACGGTGGTTAATGTCAATTACAGTTTCCTGCATTTCTTACTTTTCATTATTTGAAATCACAAGTTTGTCTAGGGTAGACCAGAATGTTGCCATGAACCACATGTGGCAGTTAATAAACTGATTAATAATTTGGGGTCAGAATTTTTCAGAATTTAAAAAATTTAATGGAGTTATCTTTAATAAACAACTAGAGTATAAGTTGTTTTAAATAGTTCTCCCTTTCATTGAAAAGTATACTACTTAGATAATATTTTTTCTAAAAATTTTCAAACCAATTTTACACATACTTTATTCTGTCTACGATTGATAAATGTTTTAATAATAAAATTATTAATTTTTTACCTTCAAAATACTAAACAAAGGTATTTATTTAGGAGAGAGAGGGCTGGGATTTACCCATTGGTAAATGGTGTGAGGCTTTGTTTCATCTGCTTGGACTGCAAGACATTACAGAGCTTTGTACTTCCTAAGTCATTTTCTTCTACTTAAATTCAGATTGTAAGAATGGTCTGCAAAGACCCTTCTGGGTAAAAGTAGTTGGTGCTTCTGTTTTCAAAGAACAGCAGTGTTGTAGATCTTTTCCTTAAAGACGATTTGAAAGGTAGAATGCTGGTTGTGCTAATGATGATTTCCTCTAAAATTTCTGTTGACCTTGGCAAAAAGGGCTTCAAATGTGAAATAGCAGTCTGAGTTTATGGTAGGTGATTTTAGTATTTTAGTCTCTAAATTTAAAACATGTCACGGGATAAACAAACTGAATAAGGGTTTAAAGGACTTCAGTGGTCACAGTATGAGTTGTTGACTAGCCTGTGCTGGTTACCAGTCAATGGAATTTAGAGGGATATGTCAGGACACTGAGTACTGGAAGAGCAAACCTGGAAAACATCTCTCCTTGTTTATAGATCAGAAGTGCTGAATACTGCCTGCTTCCTTCTGTTACAGTTTGGACCTGCCCTCTTTCAACAAGTCTGCTGAGTTGCAACTTTGCATCTCTTTGATAAAAGCCTAACATTGCTCAGAGTTTCCTACAGAGTTCATATTGTAGTTACCTTTTTGTTTTTTTTAATGGCATGAGATTTTTAGCTGCTGGGGAAAATGTTAGAAAGACAAAAGTGACAATACAAGTTTCCAAAACTCTATGAAATCGGGTTCTAAATGAGTGAATTTTGGACATCCAAACTATTTCCTGGTTCTATTTTCCATTTCTGTTCTCTTGATTTTACTGAAACAGAACCACTGATTAAGAGGCTGGCTGGGAATAATCAGAAACTTGGTACTTCCTAAACAATGTCGCAGTCCGTTTGTGCTGTTGTATCGAAACACCATAAACGGGGTGGCTTATAAACAAGTCTGATAGCAAGTCTGAGATCAGAGCGCCGGCACGGTCAAGTTTTGCTGAGTGTCCTATTTCGGGATGCAGACTGCTAACTTCTCGTACCCTCATGTGGTAGAAAGAGAGCTAGTTGCTTTCTGGCCTCTTTTTTGTAAGTACACTAATCCCATTCCTAAGGATTTCACTCTTCTGACCTAATAATATCCTCCCAAAGGCCATCACACTAGGAATTAGATTTCAACATATGACTTTGGGGAGGATACAGACATTCAGGCTATAACAGGCAGCTTTCTGCTTCTTTGGCTTTAGGATGTTGGGGAGTGGAGATAGGATACAGTACCTTGACAATGTATATACATATGAGCACTGTCTGGAAAGTATCCAGCCATGTAATATTAAAAAAAAATAGAAGAATTTATGGCTGGTGTTTTTCCAGATAGCCTCATATTTTCATCAGAAAAGTTAAGAGAAATGTATTTCAACTACTGAAAACATAATAAACGCTGTCGCTATTTATTGTGTGTCTATAATGTGAAAGGTAGGCATAATTTTTGCCCTCATTTAGCTTCCATTTCAGTAGTATCCTCACTATGGATAATAGGACAGTAAGTAGCCTCTTCAACCCTTCTAAGAAGCTTAGCAGTGGATGCCACTAGCAGGACAAAAACATCAGAATGGAGAAAATTTGAGAGAATTAGAATGTAGGAATAGGCAAGAGTGGAGGGAAAAAATTAATAAATAAATAAAAGAAATGCATGCTTAGTGAGTAGAGGTGGGAGTAAGGAGGTACAACCAGCAATTGTACTGGAAGCCACTCAGTGGCCCAGACCAGCCAGCCCTGAAGTACACTTTGCCCATTGTTACATTTTACACCATTTAAAAGGTAAGATCCTGTCTCCACCTAATGTGTCAGGGAGCTGATATTATCAGTTTTGGCCTGTTACCCAGAGCCAGACTTATTAGTCGAGCTGCTGAGAGAAAGCAGCAGGATTTCTGACTGCCAGTCTAGACTATACTTTCCTCCTTTTATGGCTCATTATAAAAACATTTGTGCTGACCTGTAGGCCGATAAATGCCAACTGGAGTCAACTTACTTGAGAGGCAAATTATTTATGATGACAATTTGGCTACAAGCCTTCTTTAGTGTTTCTGCTACCTTGAATCAAGAATTGAAATTAGCAAGATCAAGAGTTACATTTTCTCACCTCTGTGGAAAAGTTATTTGGATCACAATTGCTACTTTTCCTCAGGACACATCCAAATAGCTGTTGCTTAGCTTTTCCCTAATCATACAATGTCTTTGCTGCTTAACTCACCTTCCCATTAAACACACTTCTCGGCAAAATTTTCCTTTTCTTTAAACAGTGTTTCTGGTCTGTCTGGGTTATGTATTGACCTATTTATTTTGTGTGTGGGTGGTTTCTGTGACTCTTCCTGGCTCAAAAATTTAGTGACTGACTCTCAATTTTCAGCTCGGAGCATAATGGAAATCCTTACCAGAATGCATGTAGCACCTGTTTCACCTGCAAACCCTCCTGAGTTTGCATGTCTGTGGTTGTCTAGCTCAGTAGGTTGGATTATGCTATTGAGAGCAAGGTTATGGTTTTGATGCTTAGGTGCCAGTTAGCACACGGGTCCCACAGAATTGACTGTACTATGAATCTAGAGAGGTACCCTGAACACGTATGGACATGGTCCGGTCCTGGGATCCCAGATGAGAGAATGAAGGCGAATCTGAATAAATCTGCCATCAAACAAATGGCACAGTTGTGAACCTTATTGATACAGTTTTTCATCTCAGTAGCAACTTCTTTGCATATGAACGCGAGTGCATAAATACGTGGTGGATGCATCTGCAAGTTTTTAAAGTGAGAACTTGACAGGTTTGGGCTAGTCCCAGAAAGCAGATTAAGCAAAATTACCACGGTGCCAGTACGCGGGTGGAGTTTCCAGAGTTAGGCCACTGCTGCTCAATTTCCTGCCTCTTTAGCCATGGAAAAAAACAAGCTGCAGTTTTCTTCACAAACCATTGTTGGGTGGTCAGATCCAAAGAACTTTGCAGAAAGGTCTTCTCTGTCCTTAGAAAAACCAATTGTTTAGCAACCATCATGGGCTGAGTATCTACCTGTGGCAGGTTACCCCATGGCAAGAAAGAAAACAAAAGGGAACATTCTTGTCCTTTAGAGGGGGTCAGGAGGAAGGACTTCAAAACGTGAAACAGATACAAATAAGTCAACAATGGAAACATGACAAAAAAATACTACCTAAATGAAATCAGACAAAAGTAGCTTCGTTAAAGGGAAGTTTCATGCGTGAAGTGATTCTTGAACAGAGTTTTGAAAACGAAGCACGATGTACCCAATACAGTATAGTAGGAGAGATGTTCCTTTAGAGAGGTTAGACGTAAATGGTGTTTACTGGGTGTGCTGCAGAACTAGAGGACAAATGTGAGCTGTGGAAATGCATTTTACCAGTGCTATTGTCTGTTCCACCTTACAACTATGCAAACAAAAATCTCTCCTCAAACTTAATAGCCTTTGTAGCTAGTGGTATCCTAATCCCCTCGTGAAGGTTGTACACAAATCTCCTGGTTCTTTCTGGACACATGGTAGCACTGTACTTGTTGCCTTGTGTGGCCATGTGAAATAAGAGTAAAGTGGCAGGTATTGTTTCCAGGAGAAAGCACTTAATTGCCATTGTGAGATACAGCCGTTTTCTCTTTTTCATGTTGCAGTAATAGTAAATGCATGTGTTGAGCAGAACAGAGTCTCCTAATAATCTGCATTGGACATGCTGCACAATGAAAAATGAACCTGTGTTGTGTTAAGCCACTTGAGAGCTGTTTGTTCCTGCAGCATAACCTAGTCTATCTTGGATGATCCAAACTGAGGTAGGACCAGTAGTCTAGGCAACTGACAACCCCCTCCAGGATACAAAATGAGAGGCTTCACTGGTTACCCCAGTACAAGTGACTGAATCCATCACCTGCTGCTAGAGAATAATAAGAGCCAGTTTCATCCAGTAAGGCTAATCCCCTTGACCTGGATCTGACCTTTAGGTAATTATAATGTCATTATAATCTCATTTACATTGCAGTTACTAGGACTCCAGCAAGCATCCGAAGCCATGACAGAGACTTCTGGAGGAGCCAAATAAGGAAGAAAGATTGGGAAACTGAGAATCCCACCTACTGGGAGGAGACTGAGGAGCCACACCAACGGGCCATTACCAAATCCTTCCCCCAGGAGGTATAAATACCCCTGCTCAAGACTTCCCTCAGGCAACTCAGCCTCTGAGTTTGCCTGCACTTCCCTCTCAGGTGTGTGCTATCATTTCAATAACTTCCTGTGCTTTCATGCATCTGCCTCACTCACATTCGCTCTTGCGTGGAAACAAGAACATGGTCACCTTTGCTCTGGGTTGAGTCCTCTCTTGGACATTCTCATGAGCTTCCAGCGATAAAATGTTACAGTATTTACATTTTATCCATGCCTGGCCTTTAATTCACTCAACTCCTTACAGTCTGATTTTGTCTCTAACATTCAAATGAAGCCATGGTAAAAGGTTACAGAGTTACTGGTTTTAGGCTTTATCTCACTGCACACCTTTGCTGTATTTAAAACTGTTGACCACTTATTTCTTAAAGCTCTTTTCTCCCTTGGCTTCTATGACATCACTCTTTCAAATGACGTTTTAGATTATCGATTTCGGGTATAAAACCCTGAATCTCATCTACTCTCGCAATTTTTGACTAATATGTATATAGCTAATATGCTAATGATTCCTAAATATGTATCTACTTCAGTACATGCTCTACAGCATAGACTTGTACATACAAAGGTCATTCAAAGACAACATATCCATAATTGAGTCTATCTCTCCTGTCAGATGTGATCATTCTTCAAAGTCACAAAATCATTAACTAAGTATCTTATTGATTTCTCTCTCCTTCAGAGATGGCTCCCCAATACAATTTGTGCGTGGATATTATCCATTCTGTTTCTAAATTTCATCTTCCCATATATTTCCTTTCACACTCTTTTTCCCTTCATTAACGCTATAATACAAGTCCTCATTATTTATCTACCAGGTTTCTTAATAGCTTCTGGATTGGTCTTCCCGCATCAATCCATTGTCCATGGGACTTCTGAGAAATGTTTTAAAAATACAAAAATTATCATATTTATGCTCTCTTACTTAAAATCTTAGATGTCACCACATTACCTTACAGTTAAAATCCAAATTCTTTGTAGGGCTTTCAGTGAGCCATCCCCTATATTACTGACTTGTTTCATCACCTGTCACATATCCTTTACACTCCAGCCATGCTGTTCCTTTTTTAGTTTCCTGAACCATATTCTCTCTCACCTCTGTGCCTTTGCATATGCTGTCCTCTGGACATGGACTTTATTCACCCGAAAAATGTCTACTGTTTATTTTTAAACCATCGTAATCATCGCCTCTACCAAAAAGCCTTCCCTATTCTTTAACTCTGAGTTTCAGAGGTCTTATCTCCAGGTCCCACAGAATTCAAAACACTGATTGGAGGAAAGCCATTTACATATGTTTTTCCTCCAAAACTGTGTGTTGCTCAATAGTGTATGAGTGAGCCCATCTTCCATTTCTTTATTCTCCTCTCCTCTCAAATGGCTGGCATGCATTAGATAGGTAATAAATGTTTGATGAGTGACTTAATAGCTTATAGATCTGGAAGGCCATGATTATAAGCTTAACTTTTAACTGAAGAACTTTTGGGAGCCATTCTAGACGTTTCAGAAGGTGATAATAGCACATGATGTAACAAATAGATGATGTATTATAGAATTGTACACTTGAAACCTATATAAGTTTACTAACCAATGACATCCCAATAAATTTAATAATAAAATTTAAAGAAAGAAAAAATATCCAAATAATGACTTGCAAAAGGTAATTAGAATGAAAGTGAAGTCTGTTTTTGATGGTAAGAATGAGGAGAAAATGAGAAGCTCTAAGCCTATGGCTTTCAGTTCTCAGAATTGCATGTTTTTACAATTCTCACTGTAACTTACACCTACTGTGTTTAATGCTAATACAGTGTTGGAGGCAGAGTTATTAAATACTTATAAATTCAGCAGAGGGGAAGCCTATTTATTTGAAGAAGTAAGCTTTTATGTTTTAAATTTTAATCTTAACGTTAAAAAAAGTCTTAATTTTGATATCTATGAAATTACCTAAGACATTTAGCCTATATCTAATATGTTTTTGGTTTCTTTCTTATTCTCGTTGCTGGAAAGTCTAGCCACTTCTCTTATTCTATCGATTACTCTTGATTATTTTATTTTACTTATTCTCTCTCCGCCCCCCAACGGCATGGCCAGGGGCCCTGGAAACAGAGGGAGGGTAACTGGTGTGGTCGGCTCTCCCAGAGCCACACAAATGGGAGAGGATAAGCTTCGCAATACTTCTTGGGCTCTTTAATCCTGTGTCTTTCCAATTCTTTCAGGGTTGGCAGCTTGCTTATCTTTAGCAAAAGCTAGGCATAATTTCAAATGTCATACTGCAGAGACATCACTATCATCAGAAAACAAAAGAGAGAGACAGAGGAGAAATGCCTTCTTCTGTCTGGAACTGGGAACTGTCAGCCATTTGGAACTTGCCTCCCAGACTCTGTTTGGCCTTGGCTTGGAGAAGGCAGGGTTGCTGTGTAGCACAAGGAGGTGCAAAAACAAACACGGGCACAAAACCAAATACTTGACTGCAAGAAATGTTCTGAGAGTTATAAAAGTGAAATACTACTTCCAGCTGTCACTTCGTGCAAGGATTACGTTGAGCTCAAGTGGCTAAAGAAACTAAATAAGAAAGTGAATTATTCATTACGGTATCTATAGAAGTTGAAGAAGATGCCTGGGTTTTCTACTGATGGGTTACTGGTGATCCCTTTGTTTATTCATGTGCTTACTCACTCATTCACTTGTCTTCGCGCATATATGTGAAGACATATTGTTGCTGCTGCTAAAGGTGAATGGCAAAGCTTCCTATTCTTTTTTTTTCTATAGCCAAAAGAGTATCCTATCCCTGGTCACTCTTCCTTTAATACATACTACCCCTTGTGGTGGCTCCCTCTAAGCCTCACCGTCTGCACAAAGCAATGTTGCTGAAATGGACATTATCATCCAGTGAGCAGAGTGTAAGTGCGTCAAACACATCCAAGTACATATTAAAACTTTCTGATTGAAAGGCTCTGTTTAGACAGATGTGCTCCCACCATTGTTTTCTAGCCATTGATATCGTGGTGTATAGATCTTCTTTATATTGTTCTACTGAAAGTATTCCTGAGTGACTCAACATTTATAAAATTGATCAGAGAATACATCATCCTTCATCCATGCTCACACAGGACCACAACCACTCAGCCTCTGACAGGGTCTTCCTATTGGTTTTGCCCCATTTCAAGGTCAAAAGCAGCTCAGAAGCATGTAGCAGAGATATGGAAGAAGCTACATTTTGGACTGCCTCAATCCTATGTCTGACTTTCCTTTTTAACATGACAGTTGCTGCCTAAAATTCATGTAGATATTTTACAGGTTTTCCGGGGCATGGGGTATGGAGGATTTATTTTCAAATATTGTTTAAGTATAAGAACCCAACTTTTTCTTCTATCATCTAGCAAGCTAAAATAAGATACTATCTGAAATCCAGTCTCTCTGAACCTTCATTAGACTTTGATTATTCATGACTACAGGAACTCTTGAAGCACATGCTTCGCTTATTATTGCTCTCAGAGAAACACTTCCACATGTGGAGTTGGGAACCATACACTAGGAGAAAAATACGCTAATCTGATCATAAACCATGGAGACTTCCTAAAACTGTGTAAGCACTGACAGAGGTATTTCTCAAAGTCTGTGCCAGAAAGAAAGCAACATTTTTGTGAAGTATGTGAACATTCATTCAAATTCAAAGCCTTCATTCTTCATTCAGCCTGAGGAATTTGTACTAAGAAGTAGGTCTCATCCTGTGCCAGCCGGCACCCAGAGTAATATTCTGAAAAATTAAATATTTTTTGCTAATGATGTTGTTCCTTAGCTATTTAAAAATATTTTCTAATAAAGGAAAATGTCAAGTCACATGAAGAGAAATATTTTATGCCATTCAGTCATTAAAATCTTGAGCTGTATAATAAAACTCACAAACTCTTTCACCACAGCTTTCATCATTCCAAGTTAACAATCACACTGTTCAAGGACCTCGAGCTACTCTTTGTCCTTTGTTATAGATAAAATATAGTAGGCATTAATTGCATAGGCTTTTTGCATTTTGTTCCAGTTTTTGCCTTGACAATATTAAGTTTATTTTGAAAAATCTTTCAGGGAAAAAAAAAAAAACATCAAATGGTGTTGTGTTGTGAGAACACTAGAAGCAGAAATGAGTTATATTTTTGTAACAGAAAAGTATTGTAACTTCACACTCATGAATCAGAGATGTCTTCAGTAAAGAGCTTATAATTGTAAGGAAAAAGAAAATGTCTATTATATCCATAAGGGATGATACCCACCCTTGAGCAACAATGAGAGAAAGTAAGGCTTATGAGGAATTATAGAAAAATCATAATAGCCAATAACATTTATTTTGTACTAACCATGTATGTGCCTGGCACTGTGCTAAGTACTTTCTTGGCTTCAAACAATCCTATGAGATAGGTGCTATTATTATTTCCATTTTTAAAGCTCTGAGACATAAAGAGATTTAAGTAACAAGAGTTATGGGCAAAAATCATGGGGTAAGGGGAACAGGTTTTTGTTTTGAGAACATAGCATTCCTATATCTTGAGGTTTTCATCGGCTTTACTATAAACCACGTATGCAATTGTTTTAATGATTGCTACCCATCTGAATAATCTTCCTTTTATATTTAATTACTTTGGCTTGCAAAAATTTGTTGAAGTTCTCTAGGACAGGAATTCTCAAACGTTTCTTGGACTCCTGAGGCTCCTTGAGACACTTTTAAAGTGTCTGCCAGGTCAAAATTATTTTCATAACGATACTTAAGACATTTTTTGCATTTTTCACTGTGCTGCATTTGCACTGGTGAGGCAAAAGCAATGGTGAGTAAAATTGTTGTTGCCTTAGCACAAATCAAGGTAGTAGCTCCAAATTGTACTCGTGGTCACTGTATTCTTTACCACTAAATATTCGCAATAAGTAAATAAATAGTAAATAAATAAATATTAAATAAACTTTTAAAAAAGCAACTTCACTTTAATTGCCCTTGCTGAAGCAGCAGAAATTACTAAATTTGTCTTGATCTTAGAGTACACATCTTTTAAACATTGTTTGAGAAGTACACATAATTCACTTCTACAGCATTTCTAAGTATGGTGGTTATAGCCAGTACCTGTGCAATTATTTGGGTTGCAGGCTAAACTAGACACTTTCTTCAAGGAACACCATTTTTGTTTGAAAGAATGTCTGATAGGCAAACCATTTTTATTTTTACTTGAGCACACATTTTCTTAAAAAAAGAACAAAGTAAGTTTGTGTCTTCAAGAAAAATGACAATATTTGTTGTCAATGATAAAATGTAAGTTTTGAAACCAAACCCAGAATTTTGAAAAATATCCACCATCATGAACTTAAAAGCTTCCTAATACTTTGAGTTTTCTATGAGACTCTGATCTCATAGATGTATGCGATTTTTAGATATTGCATGATAGTATCTGCAAATAATATTGACCTATAACAAATAACTGCAATGACCACAAAATCATACATGAGTAAAATATCTATTCAAAATACAAGACAGAGCAATGGATTTGTGAAACAAATATGAAAAGTTCATTAACAATATTTCAGATTTTACATTGCAATTAATCTTTAAGAAATTACTACTAGTTGAGTTTGAGTGGAATGGTAGAAGAATATCCATAATTCTCTGAAAAAAGCCATTAAAATACTTTTCCCTTTTCTATCTATTAATACATATCTGTGTGAGGCTGAATGTCCTTATACACTTCAACTAAAACAACATTGAATGTAGATGTAAATATGAGAATCCAGCTTTTTTCTGTTAATCCAGACTTAAAGAAATTTACAAAATGTAAAACAGTGCTCCTCTTTTCACTAAATTTTGTTTTGTTTTGAAACAAAAATGTTTACTTCCTAATACATTATGTATCGATAAATGTAATGCATATAATAAGATCTTTAGGGTCTTGATAAATTTTTTGAGAGTGTACAATATCCCAGAACCAAAATATCTGCAAACCTCTGTTCTTGGAGAAGCTAAGCCACACCATAAAGAGAGAGGAGTCTATCTGTTCCCAGAGACTGTTAGAGGAAAGACATTCATGCGGGATGTCAATGAAATGAAGGTAATAACATGGCACAACAGGGCGGATCAGGGCCAGCCAGCAAAATAGATTAGATTGTCTACATTTTATTTTAGTTTAGTAAGAAAACTTTTCCTAAAGTGATTTTTAAAGCAATAGTACTAGCTTGTTCTCTCTCTAAAGACATTTTGTTTTTATAAAATTACAGCCTGGAAAACACACTATGTGTTTAGTCTGAGTAGGTAGCCTGAGTTGTTTGCTAAATACCAGATCTCAGATTTGTGGCTGTTCCTCAAAAATAACTACATGACACCGGCAATTAAATTTATGTATCATTTTGATTATTTGTACTTTAGTGAATCAAAGGAGGTAAATAATGGTTTGCAGCTGAGCACTTCCATCAGCATTTCATTGGCAAGCCCTTTAGGTTCCCTCCATTATAAAGCTGGATACAACACATAATCTTCCCATTAAACAGTCTGGAGGGAGTCATCATCCATGCCTGCTGCCATCTCAACATCTTCCCATTTCTGCAGCTAGGTGTTCCTACACTGCAAACATGCCCTTTGTACCATGTAGGCAGGCATGTTGAGTCTCCACTCTATTTTCACATTTCTACTTCCTTTTACCTATGACGTCGATCACTCAGAATGAGGGTTTCTTTAGTCCTGCTTCTCAGAGTATTACATACAGTATGAAACACAAATATTATATTGCACTGACTTGGGCAAGCAGTTGATGGCTTCCCTATAGAATGATTACTGAATAGGTGGGATTTCTGTCTTGTTTCACAGGTGCCCCTGCTCCAGCTGTTCCAACTTTTCTTCATGTGATGGACATGCCTTTAATTCAGTCTTGCTGAATACATGGGCTGGCTAACTTCCAGCTTGCTTCAGAAGATGGTGTTCAGTGATAGGGAACTGCATTAGAAAGGAGAGTGGCCTCAATCACTTCTAAGGTTCTTTCCCACAGTTAACGTTTTGGCGGCTCCTAGATTTACTCTGCCCATTAAATAAAAAATAGCTAAACTGTGGTGATGGGGAGCATCAACGGCAACTGGAGGTGACTTGTAAATGGCCTCAGTCTCCTCACCTGAAAGGTTGAGGTGGAGGAAGCGCAGCTTCCAGTCATTCAATGCAAGTGAGTTAATAAACATTCACCTCATAACGTGCCACGTAAAAAAACTTAAACCTGACTGCTGTTTGTTATACTTAAATATGAAAAAGTAAACTTTGAAGCAGACTTATGGGCACAATTAAGTATTGCAGAGAATCTCTGGGTAATTGGTTTAAATTAATCAGGAGACCTAAGTGGGGCCTGGAAATCGCAATTCAAACCAAAAAGTAATTTAGGTTTAACAAAGGAGATTTCAAACTTAAAAGAAAAAAATTAGTGGTTTTTAATTTATCAAAATTTGTCATCGATAGCAGTAAAATCCTCCTTGATGCATTGAAAAAATATGTTTAGTATAACTGGAAATTCTGCGCACTTAGAAATGGCTGATTGCCTGGTGCTCTGTGTTGAGAAGGGTTCTGAGGCTGAGTTTAGATTAGAGGGAAAGAACATCACGGCTGAAAAACAACTGTATTCAATTCTCCCTTTAGTTCGTACTTAGCATTATTATTCCTATTTTATTTATGAATTGAGTGCAGGTAGGTTAAATAATTTGCCAGAAATACATGGTGGAGCTGGAATTTAAATACTAACTTGCTCTGAAAGACTATTAGTCACTGTGATAGTGTGGACAAATTATGACTTTGTAGGACCTTCATTTATCATTTCTAAACAGCTCTAGTCTGCATTGCTTTCTAAAGCTCCCTTTCTGCTCAAATGTACTTTCCATCTGTGAACAGTCCACTTAAACAGCTCACGTCCTGGCAATCCTGCCCTCCTTTCAACTCCTGAAATATTTATCACTTGGCCATTCAGTGCTCTGCTGGGAACTGCACTGCTGGTTATCCTTTCATGTGTTTAGATTTTGTTTCTCCAAATACATAGGAAATGCTTTAAGAAGAGAGATGCTTTCATGTTCCTCTACAGTGACGAGCATAGTACCTTGCACATAGTAAATGTTTAATAAATATTGATTCTTTGATATGACCCAGGCCACCAAACTGTGCTGTATTTTCCTAGGCTGAACCTAGTATTTGCCACAGGCTGAGGGGCAATCAGATGATTATTTCTGAGTCAGTACTACTCGAGGTATGTTTGATTTAGTGATCTAGAATCGAAGGTGCTGCCTACCCCGCAGTCAATGCTCCCTGCCCTTCTGACCATTATGAATGCCTGTTTATCTTCTTGCCTTCATCAACAGCAGCTATTTATTTAGCACCCTGACTTAAAACATTCCGTATATGTACTCAATGAAGGCTTTCTTTCACTATTATTTTTCTGCGGAGGGTAAAATGCTGTCTTGTTTTTCCAGTTCTCCTCCTAAGTGTGATGATTTAGATGTTCCTGCTGTTAACTGGCAGCTTTTCCATTTCCTTCGAGCAGTGAGTGCCCCAGCCTTCTCCACAGAAGCCACTAATGAGCTTCTTGCCTTTCAGGCCCCTTGGTTCATTAATAACACAGAATTTCAGCAACATCTCATGTTCTGGCCCTTATCATTTCCCTTTCCGTCCATTAGAAAACAAACAAATAAATAAAGAAGCAAAGAAAGATTTTATTGGCTGCAATCACTAAGTCAATCCTGCCTGCTTTAAGATCCGAAAGCGGAATTTACGTAAGAAGCTTGGATTTAGCTTTTCAACAGTGCTGAAAGCTTACAGATTGGACCCCAACTTTCAGAATGAGTTTGTTTTCCCCATTTTTCTCTCTCTCTCTCTATCCCTGTTCAGTCTTTTTTTTTTTATTTATTTTTTATTTTTTATTTATTTATTTTTTTTATGGTACTTCACGCTTCTAAGTGTGCTTCTTCCTTCTTCCTAATTAATATTGACTGAGTTCCCAAGTGCATGGGGAACAATTCTAAGGACTGTGTGGATGGAACATAGAAATGTAAACGTCCCTGCCCCATCCCTTCTGCTTGACTTCTGGCCGTAAATGATGCCATTCATTCCACCCGCCTGCTGGCCCCTTACACAACTTTCTATCATTCAGGCAGAGCCAAAGAGTATCAATGCCCTTTTGTCCTGCTTCCCTTATAGCCTTGCAACAGCACAGAGCACAACAGAACCATCAGCAGTACAAATGCCATTCCTGTCAAACCTGCTCTTCCTTGTGTCCTCTGATGAACCAGCAGGCTTTGCAGCTGTGCCTTCCCCGAGTAGATTTCTGAATATAAGGACTGATGTCTTTCCTCTTCAGTTCTGCCTCAGTGCTTTTTAAAGTAGCTAAGTAGAATAGAGAGCCATGCCTGGCCCTCTCAGTGAATAACTCAGCTCCTAGCATCTTCACCTCCAGGTTCTCACATACCACATCTTAGAGGAGACTGTGTAATAGTTTTGCTGTCTTCTTGATGTCTTTTTTTTTGCTTCAGTGACAAGGCTCACAAATTCCTGTACCTCAAAAACACATCAAGATAATTGCAAGAAATATACATATATGTCTTCCTCCTCCAAATATGCATTAGCCATCATTCCCATGTTCATAAACACATGTTGAGTCTGCTCAGTGGTCTTGCCCAGATATGAATAATGTTTCATTTTCCCTTCTTTGAAAAATTCTGAGTTTCATTTCTTGTAAAGTTGTCCTGGGCTTCTCTTCAGACTCAAGACCAAATGTGCATGAAATGACACAAATCAAAGAAAACTTTTCCCAGAATCTATGAACAGTAATTTTTCCTTCCCAACATCTCCCTATCTTGTCAACCAAAGAAAGTTAGAAATGGTAGCTCTTCATATCACTTACAATAATTATGCAGAGTAGAAACATTTGCAAGCTTTCTTTAAAAAGACAGAAAACTAGAGATTACAATTCTTTTGTTTGTGAGGTATTCATCACTGCTTCACTTGCAGTTGCAGATGTTTTTCTTTTTAACTTCTAAATGTTCCATTCCTGAATTTTGTAAACTTGGAAGTTTGATTAACCCAGAATTCACTAATGGGGCTGTAAGACTTCAGACAGTGAAGTTTTCCTTTTCTTATCATTGAAGCATGTTCAGGAATTGTGTCCTTGTCTTTATTTTTCTAAAGTTGTAGAAAGTTCTCATTTTGCTGAAATAACAGTCTTCAAAATTTCACAGCACACGTGTACTATTTACTTACCTCTAAGTATCATCTAATACAGTATTAAGAGGATACAAGAGCTTTCCCCAATGCTTCCCCCAACTGGTGTCAATTCACTTGGTGGGCCATGGCTTTTCCAATCCATCTTTAATTTCTCTCTCACTTCACTTCAGCTGCAGCCTCAACTCACTCCTCAGTATTTATTGAACACTCACTATGTGTCAGATCTATGCTACAGACAAAAAGGTAACTAAGAAATGGTTTTCCTCCAATTAAACTCAGGTTCTGGGATAATGTGGGAAGGGGGAATGTGGGGAAAAGTGACATGTGCACACTTAGTTACAATATAAAGTGCTCAATTCTCTAAGAAGAGAATAATCAATTTTGTAAGCTACCCTCATGAAAAAGTTTCCAGTTGTACTTAGGGGAGTCTATTGAAAAAAAGGTTTCATAAAGGGCATTTGGTTTGATTTTGAGGAATGGGTAACAGCATACTAAAACCTGAGAGAGGAGAAGGGCATTCCCGATAAGGGAAGGTAACAGCTCATTCACACGCTTAATGGCCATGAATAGGCCAGGCAAGTTTGAAGGAGGTAAGAAAATAGGTATGTTTGGACTGTAAGATATACGACTAGAGAGTCTAAAATATTTGACTAGCTTCCCACTGTCATGTAAATATATATTATTTTAGTTTACTGAATATGTAGGTACAACTTGAAGATTGGTAAGAACGAATACCCCTACTGTCCTTTCCACTCTTTCGCTTAGTACTAACACACTCAAGACAGCTAAGAAAGTCAGTTAACTGACCTTCCCTTTCTCAAATACAGACTCTGGTTAATCTTCTCCTCAGGCCCTTTATCCTGATGTAGATAACCCCAGGCCTTCTTCCTCTTATTTCAGTGGCTGAGTAATCAGGCTATCAGTGTCTCTCATAGTTGCCCCTACCTCACTGTCTAGAATCATCAGCTGCTAGTTTCCAGATAGTGTTAGTTATGTGTCAGTTCTAAATACCAATTTAGAGATTTGTAAATTGGTTTACTTCCAGAAAGAAAAGATACTTTTAGCAGAAACTGACTATTGATTCTGACATATATTATTAATATTATATATTCTCCCTTTTTACTTGAAGATTACACTTCTACAACTCACCTAATCAGTCAGTGAATGAATGACCATGCTATGTTGGAGCCTGTGGGAGAAATCTCACGTAGCTTTTAAGGGGTTGAATCTCTTTGCCTGGCTGCTCTACCTACTAGGATTTATCTGGGGATCTTAATAGAGAACGGGATACTGACAATTGCTATGCAAAAATTATATTCCCTCCTCTGGTAATGTAGAAATTAAAAGATTCAGTTTGTACATTTTGCTTTGCATTTATTCTATGCCTGGCATTTCAAAAAGTGTGTGGGAAAGGGGAGGTGACAAAGAAAACCAGAGAGAAAGGTGAGGCAGAGAAAGAGGAGGATTGAAGAGGTGGGGTGAAGACAGGGTCTGTATTCTCTCTGAATGGGTCTAGGTGCACATACCATTCGATTTAGTATTAAATATTAACAGCCAGGAGAAGACAGAAGATCTGGAGGTTGAGAGCCAGAGAGGGAGTAGAAGTTTCTTTTGCTGAAAGCAGTGTATACCACTTGTGCAAATTTCCCTTGGGATTGTACCCTTCTCTTTCATGAACTTCTCACTCCTGTTATTTCCAGTTCCGGACCATCTGATCAGAGACTACTGGAATTTCTAGCTCTCTAGGCACTAATTTCAGGGGCTGAAACAGCAACCCCTCTGCAGCTCCCACCACAACCACTGCTGCCCTGCTGGGCTGTGGGGTTGTGCCAGCCCAGGCACTCTTGCCCAGGAAATGGAAGGTGGCGTTTAAGTGGCCCTTAAGACTCTCCTAACCAATCCTAAACACTCTGAATCAGGCCAATTCTAAATTAAGCTTTCTTGGGTAAATGAATAAGGACCCAAGAAACCTCAGAGTGGGGGAAAAAAAAAAGACACGAGAAACCATACCTCCCAATGTATTTCTACTAACTCCCAGTTTTGACAGGTATTAACATGATTCAATATTTCTAAGATTTATTTTTATTTTCTACATATTTTCAGTGTTCAAGTTTTCAAAGATACTTCAATCAAATCTCATTATCTATAATACCCAAATGACAATATCACAAAACTGAAAGAGAATTTTTTCTAACTTACAACAAAACCGAGGCCCAGGAAAAGCAAGTGCCTTGATCAAAGTCTCACAGTTGCATAGAAAAACTAAACACCAAACCTCCTGGTATATAGGATAAAGTGTATTTTCCTTTAAAAAATCACACTGAGTCAGATACATGAAACAAGTAACACAAGAATAGAAAAATGAATTTATTTATATATTATAATATTTTTTACAGTCCTTTATGAAGTAATTTTGGAGTGGCTACTTGTACTTTTTTATATTGTTCACTAAAAGGTGGATTGCCTGTCAGGTGATCTTACCCAGAACCAGTGCTATGACAGAAAGTTGGTAGAAATCTATGGCTAATATACTTTGTCTTGACCTCAGAGCAATTACTTCCCCTGAACAAAATGTACACTCAAGGGCGCCAGTGCCTACTGTCGTGGAAAACAGCAGCATTTTCCTTAGAAGTCATAACCAGATTTCCACAGTGCACTTGGAGATGCAGTATTGGGTCACTGTGCTGAAGATCTGCACTGTAGCCAAGTGGCATTTCAACCACCAGAGTGAAAGCTTGTGCACCATGAGCCATAGCCTTGCTCTCAAATGTGACTCAACTGTGGTTTGAGATCTGTCTGTGTAGGATACTGGAAAGAATGCTGGTTTGGGTTGGGCACACTAAGTTCTAGTTCCAGCTCGGCCTCTACTCAGGTGGTCCAGAAAAAATCCTGTAGGCTTCCTGAGCATTTGCTACTCATCTATAAAGTGCCTCTCTCTTGCCTATAGTAGTTCCAACCAACAAATGAGGTAACAGAAATGAAGAGTATTTGTAAATTTAATGGGTTAAAAACTATAGATTATTATCAATGTTTATAATTCCTAATATTCAGACAGCATTGAAATAGCCTTTGTTTGACTATATGTGGTCAAATGTCTCCTAACAGATCCTGTATGCTGAAATACAAAGCTAAGGATTAAAGCCAAAGTCTCTTGACACCCTTGATGCTGGAGAGGAAGATATTCTGGTTTGTTTTGTGCCTTTTAGATGAAATATACTCAATATTGTGCATTGACATAAAAGGCTAGGGAAAGTGTGTCAAGAAACTGCTGGCTCTTGGGATAGATTTACTTTCCATGTATTATTGTTTCAAAAAGTCTTTTCCTTTTGGATCCATCCTCTGTACTAGGTCTTCATTTCTAAGCAAGTTCCATAACACTACCTTCAAAATGAAAGCTAAAGAAACATTTTCTTCTCTGGATCTTTTTTCAGTAACTTCACTCCTTTAACAGGGTATGTTCTGTCAACTGTTATCAGTAAATTCAATCATTCATTCAGCTACTATTTATTAAAAGTTACTGAGAAATTTCTGGTAAGGATGAGAGTACATAGACACTATGCTTACCCTCTCTTATCACCACATCAAAATTACAACTAAACTACAAGAGCACCATTATTGAGAATCACTTGAAGTGTAGCTCAACAGAAGTCCCACCACTAGCGATATACAGAAGCCACCTTGAGATTGATAACAGGGGCAGAGATATGGAGTGGGCTGGTCCCACACCTGTGTGTGACCATTAAAAATTGGGAGGAATATCTCAATTGCAGAGGTCCTCCTGGGAGGAGGAAAGGGTCCCAGACCCACACCAAGCTTCCCGGCCCAGTGTTCCAGTGCTGGGGAGAGAAGTTCCCTTAACTTGTGCCTGTGAAAACCAGTGGAGATTGCAGCTAAGTGAGACAGAGGGTCATTGCAGTCCCAGGTATTCCTCTTAAAGGGCCCGTACACAAACTTACTCACTGACAAACTCAAAGCAAAGTAAAGCAAGGACCCACAATAAAGATGATTCTACCCAGCAAAGCTATCATTTAGAATGAAAGGACAGATAAAGAGCTTTCTAGACAAGAAAAAGCTAAAACAGTTAGTTCATCACCCCAAACCAGTATTGTATGTAATATTAGTGGGATTTCTTTAAGACTAAAAATAAATAAATAAATAAAAACATGAATAATAAAATGGCAATAACTACGTATCTATCAACAATTACTTTAAATGTAAATGTACTAAATGCTCCAATCAGAAGATAGGATGGCTGAATCAATAAGAAAACAAGACCTTTACATATACTACAAGAGACTCACTTCAGAAAAACAGACTGAAAGCAAAAGGGATGGAAAAATATATTTCATGAACATGGAAACAAACAAAGAAGCAAGCTGGGAAAGCAATACTTACATGAGACAAAATAGACTTTAAAACAAAGGCTCTATCAAGAGACAAAGAAGGACCCAGTATTCTCATTTCTGGGTATTTTATCTGAAGACACCCAAAACACTACTTCAAGGGGGGGTGTGCATCTGCATGTTCATTGTGGCATGGTTTACAATAGCTAAGCTGTGGAGGCAGCCTGAGTGTCCACTGATGGAGCAATGGATGAAGAGGAGCGGGTACATATACCCAGTGGAATACTGCTCAGCCACGGAGGGGAATAGGTTCTTGCCATCTATGGGGACACGGATGGACCTGAAGGGTATTGTACTGAGTGAAGTGTGTCAGACAGAGGAAGACAGATGCAATGTGATTGTGCTTATACAAGTATGTGCTATCTAAAGAACAAAATAAATAAATGAACAAAACAGAAACAAACTCGTAGACATAGATAGAAAACATTTCAATGGTTTCCAGATGGGAGGGAGTTTTAGGGGGTGAGTGAAAGGGGGGAAGGGACTAAGAAGCACAAATTGGTTGTAATCATGGGGATCTGGGGTACAGTATAAGGAATATAGTCAATAACACTGTAACAACAATGTAACTTTTGCCACCATCAACCCAGAAGGTTCCATGGACTTTTTCTTTACCTCCAAGCCTGATTTAGATGCCCCTTCTCTATATTCTTATCCAGCCCCCTCAGTTCTCTACCATAGCATGTATCTGCCACTCTCTAAGCTGTAAGTTCCTTGAAAGTAAGAACCATATCTACTCATCTTTATAGTCCTAGCATATATTACAGCCTGGTACAGAGTGTGAGATCACTAAGCTTGTTGAAAGGATGATTAATTAGGAAACAGGAAGTATTTCTCAAAAAAAATACCCACAACTACCTTTTAGAGCTCCATAGCATGAGAACAGTATTTACAAAGAACAATGGAAAAAATTATAGAACTATGAGTAAAGAGAAACAAAGACATTGAGATAATTTCTTATTATTGGGATGTAGAGGGTTGATTTACTAGCATCTATGATTATTATTAAATACAGAGAGTGCCAAAAAATGTGTACATGTTACAAGAGGAAAAATTGTAATACTCAAAATAAGCCAATAACAAAAGATGAATACAAATCACGTTCGACTTCTACAATTACAAGAGGCGCTCAAAGTGGTTACCATCAGCATCCAGACACTTCTGATTATGGAGAACAATGCTTGAGCAACATTAACTTGTTGCTGTGCGAGCCCTCCTGGATCTTCCCTTGGGAAGATGTCACACAAAGGACCGTGCATCTCAAACTTCTCATGAATGCATGCAATTGTTAGGCGTGTTGGAGGTTCTGTTGCATACTCATGTCTCCATTGTTGTTGTAGTTCCACAACGTTTTTGAATTTCAAATACCAGTTCAAAATGGTCTTGCTCTTCTCGAATGACAACTGTGCTTCCACCATTTACTTTGACTGTTCCACCCATCACATAGTGATGCTAGATTAATACCATCTTTTAAGCAAATGTCATACTACACATTGCTACCATAATTTAATTCAATTTTGAACAGTAATATATAGATAACATCCCCCAGCAGTTATGTAAGTATCAACTTTAAATTGTAAGCTACATCAGAGAGTGGTACACATCTATTTTGCTCATGTTGACCTCTATAGCACTTAGCATGTGTTAGAAATTTAATAAATATTTGTTGAACTTGGTTCAATGAGCACAGTAAAGGCACTCAGTGAGATGGAATATGTTCTTATAACACTGACAGAAATTAAAATGTGTTTCTAAAAAAGTCTTTGTATTGAGTTTTTGGAGATCTTTCTATATTATTTAAAGTTTGTATGTGTTTTGCCAGCTCTGGTCCTCCCCATTTTGGTGTTGTTTTAAAACTACATTTATAATATTTTTTGCTTTGCAGAAGGTTTTTTTTTTTTTTTAATGTTTATGTACTCAAACATCTCAATTTTTTCTTTAATGTTTCTATTTTTCACATTACTCTCACAAAAGCTTTCCTCACCCCAGGATTGGGAATATCATTCTTTAAATGTTATGATTTTATTTATCTATGTTAAGATCTTTAATCCATCTTGAATTTATACTTGAATAAAATGTATCTTGATTTAATGACTAGTGTATACTCTTTGTTATACAGTAGACTCTTAGTTAACCGGCACCCATGGGGATCAGTAGATGCCGGATAACTGTTAAGTAGACTCTTCATTAACCAGAACTCAAGCAACTGGCAAAATCTCAAGGAACCAACAAATTTTTGCCAGTTGCTTGAGATTTTGCCGGTTGCTTGAGTTCTGGTTAATGGAGAGTCTACTGTATATTACTTTCTACCTTTGTACATTGCAATTTTGCCCTGGTTTGATTCTAAAAGACAGTTAATATGTATTCAAGGTATATTATTTATAAAATCATCACAGGGTAGGTGAGCTTTTGAAACTGGGATACTGCATTCATTTTCTCTCCACTGGACAACTGTGATGGATTTCTTATTAGTTTTTCATAACCTTGTCTGCCCAACTCCCTTTTCCACTGAGCAATAAACAGGACATTTTAAAACACGAGAATTAGATCTCCATGCCACCAGGCAGTGTGTCTATTTTGCTCACTGCTATATTCTGAATACCTAGAATAGTGGCTGGCACACAGTTAGCACTTAATAAATACATGTTGATGCAAACATAAATACAATCATGCTACTTGCCTGCTTAAAAGTCAAGAATTCCCCATTTCCACCATAATAAAATTCAAATTATTGTAAATACAAACACACTGAGTTATTTCCCTCCTCAATATGCCATGCTATTTCCACTTTAGGAACCTTCTTGTTCACTAAACAGCAGCTTAAATATGACTTAAATGCCTCAGGGACATTTTTCCTGACTCCACCATTATGAGTACAGATGCCTTAATTATTTTGTTTTGTTTTGTTTAAAAATCACATAACTTTGTGCCTCATAATCTTTTACAACTGCTTGCTTTAATTTTATATTCTTTTTCCTTGACTAGAATGTAAGCTCTATGAAAGTGTGCGTTTTCTCTGTTTTTGTTTTTTTTTTTCTGATCTGACTCTTGTACACAACATGATACTTGGGTCTGGTAGGCATTTGATAAATATTTGTTAAAAAAATTTTAAAGACCTATTTCATGGCAACCATTATTATCATGACAGTGCAGAGGTTCCAGCTAATTAGCTAATTCATTGTTTAAAAAAAATTATCATGACATCATTGATGTCTTTAACTTTAGTCATGATTGAATATAAAAACAATAACAATAATAACAAAAAAACTTTATGCTCAACTTAATTTGATTACATGGTCATTTTACTCAAAGCACTTAAGTGTCAATGTGAATTGAAACAAAGAGACACAATTGAAAAAGCAAAAAAAGTTGTTCATTAACACATAATAATATGGAAATTATATAGAAAGTGAGTGATAATGACATATCACAAAGTGTTAGAAACATTACAAGATTAAAGATGAGTTGTTGGAGAAAAAGCATGATCTCTTTAGAAGGACAGAAAATATCACCAGACAAACCTGGAAAAATAAAGAAAATGAACATAGATTAAGAAAGAGATTATAAAAAATTGTTCTGCCACTCTCTAAATCTACAATTATCTCTTAAGTATGTGTTGGCACTAAGAAAACTATTAGGGATATCAGGGAGTACAAAGAGGTCCAGTTGAAGGTGCAAAGTAAAACTATCCGGACAACTGAGAAAAAATAAACAGTTAATAAAAAATAACAAACAATGTCTAAGCACTAGCTTAAACATGATTTTAAAAGATAAAAAATAGTATAGTAGAAAAGAGTTAAAGAAATGTAAAAAAATTTAAGAGCACAGAAGGATATGAAAAATATAGAAATTAAAAAATATACAAAGGCAGAAGAAGAAATCTGGGTAAAAGCTCATGTGAAATCAAAGCTATCCTGGAAATTAAAAATAAAGTGTTTAAAAAACACAATAGCCCTTTCAATTTAGTGTTTTGGATTTCTTCAGATAAATATCCAGAAGTGGAATTGCTGAATTATAAGGCAGTTCTATTTTTAATTTTTTAAAGAAAATTCCAAATCATTTTCCATTGTGTCTGCACCAATTTGCAATTCTGCAGTGTACAAAGGTTCCCTTTTCTCTGTATCCTTGCTAACATATGTTGTTGGCTGATTTGTTGATAGCCATTTTGACAGGAGTAAGGTGATAATCTCATTTGCATTTCTCTGATAATTAGTGATATTGAACACGTTTTCATAGGTTTATATTTTCTTTGGAGAAATGTCTATTTAGGTCTTCTGCCCATTTTTCAATTGGATTGTTTGTTTTTTTGGTGTTGAGTTGTATGAGTTTTTTGTAAGTTTTGGATATTGACCCCTTATCAGATGTATCATTGGTGGATATCTTCTATTCAATTGGCTGTCTTCATTTTGCTGGTGTTTTTCTTTGCTGTGCAAAACTTTTTAGTTTGATGTAGTCCCATTTATTTAGTTTTTGTTTGCCTTGCCTGAGGAGATAGATCAGAAAAAATATTACTAAGTGCAATGTCAGAGTGTTTATTATCTATGTTTTATTGTGAGTTACATGGTTTAGGGTCTTACATTTAAGTCTTTAATACTTTTGAGCTTATTCTTGTATATGGTGTAAGGAGATGGTCCAGCTGCATTTTTTTTTGCATGTATCTATCTAGTTTTACCAACACAATTTATTGAATAAACGTCTTTACTTTAATGTATATTCTTGCCTCCTCTGTCATAGATTAAATGACCATATAGGTATGGGTGTATTTCTGGGCTCTCTATTTTGTTCCATTGATCTATGTGTCTGTTTTTATGCTACTACCATACTGTTTTGATTATTATAGCCTTGTGGTATAGTTTGATATCAGGTAGTGTGATACCTCCAATTTTGTTCCTCTTTCTCCAGATTGTTGTGACTATTTGGGGCCTTTTGTGGTTCCATATAAATTTTAAGATTATTTGTTCTAGTTCTGTGAAAAATGACGTGGGTATTTTCATAGGAATTGCACTGAGTCTACAGATTATTTTGGGTAGTTTGGACATTTTAACAATGTTAATTCTTCCTATCCATGATCATGGTACATAATTCCATTTATTTGTAGCTTCAAAACACTAATTTGAAAAGACATATGCATTCCTATATTCTCTGTAACACTATTTACTATAACCAAGATGTGGAAAAAACCCAAGTGCCTGTTAAAAGATGACTGGATAAAGATGTGGCACATACATACAATGGACTATTACTCAGCAATAAAAAGAATGAAATCTTACCATTGTGACAACATGGATAGACCTAGACTAGAGGGTATTATGCTAAGTTAAATAAATCAGACTAAGAAAGACAAATACCATATAATCTCACTCATGTGAATCTAAAGAACAAAATAAACAAACAAAACAGAAACAGACTGATAGATACAGAATTAATGGCTGCCAGAAGGAAGAAAGGTTGGGAAGCTGGGTGAAAAATGTGAAGGGATTAAGAAATACAAATTGGTAGCTACAAAATAGTCATGGGGATATAAAGTACAGAATAGAGAATATAGTCAATAGTATTGCAATAACTAGGTATAATGCCAGGTGGGTACCAGACTAATTGGGGGAATGACTGCATAAATTATATAAATGTCTAACTACCCTGCTATACACCTGAAACTAATATAAAATAATATTGAATGTCAAATGTAACTGAAAACAAATTTTTTAAAGAAAAAAAAACCCACACAAAAGCCAAATCATATAAAATCATGATGATTGGTAGTAATGTTTCATTTTCTGCTACTTAATGGCATATGTCAGCCATCAATAACTTATAAATGCTGTTTTCTTTACCCAAATTTAAAATCATCAAGCAAGCCTAAAATAATGGAAATATATAAATCTCTCTCTCTCTTTTTTTTTTTCTGGAAAGGTCTTTGCCTTTATTTATCCTTCTTCTATCCAAAGGCAGAAATATAAATATGTGGCCAAACGGAAAGATGAAGTTGTTTCATTCAATCAACTAACATATTTATTTACTATGAGTTTTATATTTGAAATTGTAGAGATTAACAAGTATGGGACTTTGCCAATTACAATTTACTTGAGGGTTTAAGAAATAATTACATGGCTTAATTTATAAAAAGTCATATTATTTCTACATTCAATTCATTTGCTGATCTCTCATTATTGCAGAATTTTTAATGTAATATACAAAGATGAATAAGTCACCATTACTACCATTTGCAAAACAAAGGTGGCTCTCAGATTTGAGTAGCTGGCTGGAGGTTAGGGTTTCCATTCTGGGTTTATTTTTCCTTAGCTTAGAATCTATAAATATGCTTCAATTTCTTCATCTATCACATGGAGATAATATCTACTCTCTACAAATAGGGAAAATACAAGGGCTGTCCGGAAAGTATCCAGCCACATAATATGAAAAATAGAGGCCTTTATGGCTGGACAGCCTTTGTACATTTACTGTTCATTAAATATTCATATATTTTTTCAGATTTTCAAGCTCCTTTGCAATTATGTTTAGACAGATGACTAATTCTGGCCAAGGGGCTGTCAATAAAAGTGATGTGTGTCACTTCTAGTCAAAGCTGCCATGAAATTTTTAGCAGTCTCCTGTTAGAGTGATCTGGAAGTAGAGGACGACTACCTTAGAAACTTACCTGACCCACACTGAATCAGAATAATAAATTTTTGTGTTGTTACTTGTGCTGAGATGCCCCTGTTTACTTGCCACAGATGCAGAAACTGTGCTGACCAATGAACAAAATTATTGTGAGGCCCACTGGGATGATGTATTTAAACTTCTTAGAATAGTGCCCAGCAAGGAGAGAGCAAGGAGTAAATCAGTCATTATTATTTACAGACCTTTCTAAATAAAACTATTTATTAAAACTTTTTTTTTGTAACAGAAATAAATCAATACTGGAAAGGAAACTATAGGATGTGTTGGCAGAATGTTTCCAAAGCTACTCCAGGCCTTTATTTCCTCTTTTTTCCTAATTGAGTACACTTGATCTTTTGTGATAGAAGTGGCTACTCATTGAACTTGTACTTTTTGTAAACACAGTATATGTTTTTGGTCAGAGGTCTCTAAGGTTTTTATTTATGGATAATTCATTGCCCCAAACCAATAGTGAAAACTAGTGATCTTTCAAACATGGAAACACCCTGTAATTTTCTTCTGGCACTGCAACAACTTTGATGTTCATCTTTCTCTTTTCTGGCTGAACCTATATACACTTAAGTACAGGATCACATTAAGAAAATGCTCAGACCACATGTAAACAACCTGTGGCTAGACAACTCCTGAACCCTATGCTATGTCCAATTTTCAAAGGATGTAAGCTTCTGTGTTGTTTTCTCTACCATATATTTTTCCACAAAGTCCTACTTATTACTTTATCATGAACTGATGTATTTGGGCATAAGTCTAGACATGCTGTGATTTTAAAGAAGTCATTCCTTCCTGCCTACCCCACCCTTTTGCTGTCTGGAGAAGAATCTGGACATCTCAATGCTGTAGGACATAGCTACGTGGGTATGCCCAGGTAGTGTCTCTGATTTTTAAAAAAGGGGGAAATGATTTAGGAAGATGTACTAAGGCATTAGAATAAATTTGAATCATCAGCGGATTAAAAATAAGAAAACCATAATAAAGAATGAAGAGAAGGGCAAAGGGGATTCAGTTAAGTTCATTCAATTGAACCTATGTGTTTTTTTATTTTTTCAATAAATAAATCTACCAATTTAAATAAAAGAAAAAAAAGAAAAATTTTGCATATGTATTTGATAAATCAGATGACTCCATTACATCAAGTACAAATTGGTGGAAAAAAACAAACCTGGAACTTTTATTCATTTAGTCAGTGGATTTTATAAACTAAATCAGGAATCTTGTTTTCTTCAGCTTTCCCTTCATCTCTTTTCCCTCAGTAGTTAAGCCATGACTCACCAGGATTGATTATACAGCTGACAAAAACAGCCAGGAGAAGGCAGGATGGGCAGTGAGAGGTGGGGGTGAACAACACCCAGTTAAATACTACAGATACATCCCCATTTCTATCTCCTAAGCAGGAGAATTCTCCCAAGCATGTTTCAGAGAGCAGAGGTGGGAAACAGCCTCTAGAGAAAGGTTGGGACTAAGAGGCCACAAAGGATATTGTCAAAATGGTTAGGACCATGGGATCAAAAGAGGACAGGCCCTGGCCACTGCATATTGAAACTTGAAAGAAAGAAGACTACTGTGGCATATATGGCAGTACACAAGCACAAGGCTGGGGGTTAGGGGGCCGGGTTTAATGCATTGAGTGATGACATCATGAAATAGGCTGGAAAAAGGGTTGAAATGAACAAGAGGAGGTTTAACACGATAAATACAGAAGATGCAGTCTGAGGAGGGGGAGAGATCTAAAATAAAATAAACAAAATAAAGTAAAATAAAATTCTGATTGTATTTTAGATTATTATTCAGAAATATCCATACTCTCCACCTCTATGTGAACTTTGGAAAAACAGGTTTGCGAAGTGCCCTCTGACAGATGACTGGATGAAGAAGCTGTGGTACATATACACAATGGAATATTACTCAGCTATAAGAAAAGATGAAATATTGCTATTTGCAACAAAATGGATGGACCCTGAGAACATAATGCTAAGCAAAATAGCCAGACAGAAAAACCAAGAATCATATGACTTTACTCATATATGGAATGTAAAACTGAAAGCAACAAAGAAACAAAAATTCATGGACATAGTTAATAGTTTAGTGGTTACCTGAGGGCAAGGGGACTTGGGGTGAAAAGGAGGGATGGGGAGTCAAATATATGGTGATGGAAAGAGAGTTGACACTGGGTGGTGATGAACACACAATGCAATACATAGATGATATACCACATAATTGTACTCCTAGAACTTACGTAATTCTTGTTAACCAATGTCAACCCAATTAAGTCTAATAATAAAAATAATAGGTTCAAAGAAGTTCAAAATAGAATATAAATATCTTACAAAGTTTATAAAATTAAGTTAAATTTCACTCACATTTAAAGAAATGCAAACTAAGGTAAGAACATGATGCTATACTTCACTTTGCAGATGTGTAAAGATAAATAGAGTTTGATAGTAGGATGTTGGTTCTGGGTGAGCAAACAAGCACTCTTAAATTTTTGTTCCTATTGTTGTTACCACTTGATAGAGCAATTTGGAAATTGTTACCAAAATTTAAAATAAATGTGCTCTTTAATCCAGCAGTTTCTAGTTACATGTCTCCATGTGTTCAAAGATACATGCACACAATCTGTCTACTCTTTCGTATAATTGCACAGTGGATACAACTAATATCCTTCAATAAATGATTGGTTAAATTGATTAAATCCCATTGGAAAACTTGTACTGATGTAGAATTATGGAGTATGGAATAATCTCCTAAATATAATGTGAAATGAGAAAAGGAATTCTCTAATACAAAAGGAAATATAAAGGAGCATGAATCTTTAGGGATAAACAGGAATGTATCGTTGAAAAGAAGAAGGGTATTCTAAGCAACAAGGATATAGTGTGTAATGAAAATAAATGCGAAAGAGCATGGATGTTTAGGATGTAGTGAATAGTGCACCTGGCATACATACCAAAGCACTTGTTAATTTTATATTACCATTTCCTCCCCTTGAATACCGGCAAGTATGCCAGTGTAAACATGTTTGATACATATTAAAAAAAAAAACAATTCCTGGTTACCTATAGTAACACTAACATTGTTAGAATGATTCAAACAAACACAGGGGCAGAGCCTGGTCACACAGAGAACACTCTGGCTTTCCGCAACAGAAAATATCCACTCCTCCCAGAATAGAGATATGGAACCTTTTGGTTAGAGTGTGAAATCGACTTCAACCATCTCCCATAGCAACAAGGAAATTGATGCCAGCCTTGTAAATAAACAGGCACCTATACTGTTTAAGTACCTACACCACCAATTGGCCAAGAAGGTAAATATTTGATAACTGTACTACTAAATATGACAATTTAAGTTTCCTTCTGTAGAATACTGAGTTAATTCTGGAGCCATTATTTGCCAGAGTGTGTGTGTATTAACTTGTAGCTTTACACTGCATTACTACATTTATCCTAATTTGTAAACCCAAATCTACAATAGATTTGCTTGGATAAAGTCTATTTTAGAATTATGCTCTCAACTTCGTAAGTCTTGTGGGTAAGCCAGGTACGATACCACAGTTAGCGCTGGATATCACACCATGGAGTAAAGCATGAAGTTGGCAGAATTTCTCCTCCGAGTTCTCCTCCCAGTCTCTTCATAATGGGTCCTATCTTAATGCTGCTTCTGTGGACCACTGTCATGTTTTCATAGGTACTTTGCTGAATCTAGCTGAAAGTTGTTTCTAATTAGAACCAAAGATATCCCAAAAGAAGGGAGTTTTTCACTTTTTCAGTGACCATTTCCTCTAATTTATTCTTAAGATGCTGGTAGACATAAATAAAAGGAGTATGGTGCTAAGTCTCACTTCTGTTTTTTTGCAAAGGACTCTCAACTCTTGGTTTTCTTCTTCCACTTAGCACCTCAAAGCTCTCCTCCACCTATACTTGCTGCTTAGTGGTGAATGTGTCCCTTGATTTTCATTCTGGAAAACTCTGACTTGAACCAGGACTCCAAGGGTTTCTGGTAGCACTATTTGTGATAATTTTAATATTTTTTACAAGGGGCTTTGTGGCCTTGGATAGTCTCTCTTCCTCAGTATAATCAGTTGTGAAATAAAATTGTCAGGCTAGGTTTTCTCTAATGTACCATTGGCCTTCAAAACTCTATAATCCTGTGATTCTTGTTTCCGAAAGTCAGCTGACGATATTTTTGGTGACTTGGAAGTTGGTCTCCGCAATCAAACACCCTGACTGTTTGGCATCAGCTGCCTGTTTACCCTGTACTCTGTGGACCTCCTTCTCACACAGGAATCTCTTTGATCTCAAAAGCCGCTCTGTAAGGTGCAGAGCAAAACAAATACCAGGCTATTTCCCTCCACGGTGCTCTTGACAATATGAGTGGTCCAAGAGAATGAGAAAGCTTAAAAACAAAACAAAACAAAAAAAAAACGATAGTACTATCCTTGAAGCAACATTTGCAAGTGCCAAATTAATTTCTATCAACACAAACAAATGTTACTTCAAAAAAAGAAGTTTTCCAAACATGAAATGAATAGAATGAATAATATTTTAAAATGGCTTTGATTATCTATCTTCATAAACATAACAACATCCTGGGGAGGATTAACTCCTGCTTTTACCACTAACTAAATTCTCTAGAGTTTTGAGAGAACAATTTTTACAGCAGTCCTTTCTTTATTAAGCAGTCATATTAAATTATTTCCAGCATATATATAATCCACTAATAAACTGACCCACTTTAAAATGCTGTTTTTCCTTAAAAATAAGGGGTGAATTATTCATGAATATACATAAAGTGAATTAACTTGATAAAAAGGTACAGAAGTAAGAAGTTGTTAAAAAAAAATGACCCAGGTGCCTTATGAGTAAAAAAGTCAAGACTTTTAATATTGAAGCCTTAGCAAAGCATTAGATATACCTCAAATTTAAAACCTGGGGATTAACAAGATTCACTAGACCTGAGTTAAGGTATGTTGCATTTTACATGAGGTACTTCTATAGTAAGAACAGTTGATAACAAAGTATTGAAGAATACTAAGGCAGAGCATGTACACACAATTTATATTTCGAAGAGGTGACTCTACAATTGCACAGAACTCCATTTATATATGTGTTTAATACTTCTCTTGAACATGACATATGAGAATGGTAGTTCTCTCCCATTTTATGAAAGAACAAAAACAAATTCTAAACTCAAAAGGATAACAGGTTTTTTCCTAACGACTGGAGAAAGTGTTTCAATGGTCCCACCTCCTATTTCCATAGGAATTAAAATCACAGCTTTTGGGATTAGAAATATTTATATACTTTCTAAATGACATTGGAAAAATTACTTGGGAAAGCTTTCCAAGCATCATTTCTTTATTTCTAAAATGGGGATGTAAATGTTTATTTCATAGAACTAGTGGGAGAATTAAATTAAATAATGTATATTAAAGTGTCTACCTCAGAGTTTGGCACATAGTCAGATAAATTGTTACTACATTACTTATTTTTCTGGACTTTATTTGTTCTCTGTGGCTGATTGTTATGTATGAGTATTCATTGCTGACTTTCCCATAGGTATCTTTGGGGTTGAAAGGAGGTCTGGTACCAGGAAGTGGATGTAATAATTCTGCACTGTCTTGATTTTGTGTGAGGACTGGTCATGTGGTTTGAGGTTGCTGGAATTTTTAAGCTGATTCAGCATTTAGACTGAGAGATGAGCAAATGGTAAGAATGAGGAAAAAAAATGCTATTGCAGGGAGCACAGAGATGTAAAATACTTAGCACTTTGAAAACACTATTTTACTCAGGCCTGATATAGCCTCACAATCTTCTGACAGAGCATACCAACAAGTCAGATTTGGCTCAAAAGATGAAAATTGTTTGCCTTCTGTTAAAATGATCAATGACACTCAAAATGTGTCCGTGGACCAGCAGCACCCACAGAACCTGGGTATTTGTTAGAAGAACAAAATCTCAGGTCTACCCCAAGACCTACTAAATCAGAAGTTGTGGGGGTGGGGCGCAGGAATCTGTGTTTATCAAAACTTCCAGGTGAAGTTTGGCTTCTGATGCATGCCAAAGTGCAAGATACCTGCTTAGATGTTCAGCACATCAACTAACTGGGGTTGCTCAAAAAGCAAAATGGTGACATGAATAAAACAAATGTTTATGTAAGACCTACTATGTTTCAGGTACTCTTTGAGGTGCTTTCATATGCTTATTCTTCCCACTAATACTTGGATGTAGATAGTTCTAGATAACTTAGTTAGATAATAGGTAGGTAACAGACTGATTGACAGGGAGAGGAGAGAGGGAGAGGAAGGAAAGAAGAAAGGAAGGAAAGAAGGAAGAAAAATGGGGAAGTGGGGGAAATAAGGAAAAAGAAAGGATAGGGGAAAGGAGAGAGGGGAGGGAAGAAAAGAGGAAGGGAATGAGTTAATAGTTTTCAAGCAACTAGTAAGAGGCTGAGTTAGAACTCAATTTCTGGTTTACTTTCAAAGTTAAGCTTTTATTTTTTTTCTTCTTCTTTCATTCTGGCACACTAAGCAATATAGGTAAGAAACAAAACTTTCTACGATGCCAACAAAATTCATTAATTGTTTGGGCCAGAAAAAGAAAAGTCACTCTAGAAATCAGCTCTAAGTTCACTGTTCTCCTCACAGAATAATACCATTTTCCACAAAATCGTTATGAATCAAAAAGTCATTAAATTTTTAGAACCTTGGAATAACTTTATCCACCATGAAGTCCATAAAGGCTGTGGCAAGAAAAGCATTTGTTAGTGCAGAATTTGGCCCTTAGAGCTAGAAGAGAAAGTTTTTGTCAGAACCTTGAGATTGATAATAAAATTCCCAGTGATTTTTTAACTTTTTTAATAGATTATGTGTTATGTTTTCTCAAATGACTTTTCCGATAAAATTTCAGGAAGAGGTCTGAATAAAATGACTAGCAACTGTTTCTTTTTCTTCCATGTTTTCTTTTTTAATATTTCTCTTTTTGACTAGAAAGAATTTTTCTTGTGCCTGACAAAATAAGCAAAATGCAAACTAGACAAAGAATAATGTAAAATACTGCATGAAAGTATTTATTTTGGCTAATGAAAAAAATTCCATAAAATCCAAAGTTTTTATACCAGTTGCTTTAATGGAAGCCTACATGTGAGCAGGTAGGTAGGAGATAAAGACATTTGCATAAGGAAGCAGAACACAAAGATAGCATGGGTCTGCTCAGGATAGGATATGCTCTGCTGTTCATTGCTGACAGCACTGTCATTGGTGCTCGTACACTGAGTGTCATCTTGCCAAATCTTTACTGTGCAGTGTGAAAGATGGTCTTTGGTTGACTTTTGTTGTTGTTGTTGTTATTTGAGAATACCTGAAATATATACTGCATTCAAAGAGCAAATTTGAACAAGTCAGGTATCACATAAAAAAGTAAGGATAGTCTGTTTCCCAATTGACCATCATGATTTTTTTGTTGTTAAGTTTATTGGAGTGACATTGGTTAGAAAAAAATTACATAGGTTCCAGGTGAAGAATTCTATGTTACATTGTCTGTGTGTTGCATTATGTGTTCACAACCCAGAGTCAGTTCTCTTTCCATCACCATATATTTGACTCGCCCTCACATGACCTTACACCAGGGAATTTCTTTATCATGAACCACATGGCTGGGGAAAAAAAATCACAAATTCTTTTTTCAATACTCTTTCATCAGAACATATTGATGAATTTTTTTGTGTGGCTTATTGAACCACATCCAAACTTCTGAGAAGTTTTATTTTCTCCTTTTTGCTCTCTTGGTTGTGGTTGTTCTGCAGGTTATCATGTTTCCATAGATTGTTTTAGAACTCCCATGCTCCCATTCTCTGCTGAAAGTTGAAGAAAGAATGAAATATAGACAAAATACATTATACTTTTATAGCAAGGTTCCCAAATTCTCAAATTTTGATGCTAATTGCTTCCACAAGGTTTTCTATAGTGAGTGGCAGAATTCCTCAATTTATAATATAATCGTTTGTGAGTCACTCCACTGGTTGCCTTTCTATATAGTTCAACAAATACCTTCTGGCATTTGTGTGTACTGTTGTGCCCGCACAATGCCACAGCTGCCATATTAAAACAGGAGTTTCTACCCCCAGATACTTTGAATTCTCCATTCAGCTGAAGCTTGCAGAGAATGTACTCGGTTTTGTCTAGAAGGTGTGCACCCACTGTTCTCTTGATACAAATGTGTGAACAATTGTAAACATCATAGGTGGCAACTTCAACAGTTCAGATGGAGGGGCAATTTCCTGGACCAAAAATAGCATGCCAATGGCACAGTCTCCCAGCTGAGAGAGGACTGAGATTTGTGTCATCTCCAAATGTAACCCTAATTCTGTTCTCAACACAATGACTTATCACAATGACCCATAGGTTTGGGTTATTAAGCAAGACGTTCTATTAAAACTTCAGCTGAATTCAATAAATATTTACCAAACACTGTATTTGGCATTCAGGATAAATAAAATGCCAAATTGGGAAGCGCTTGGGAAGCGCTTTGTCTTGTAAATTATAGTGGAGGCAAGGAAAAGTTACAAACTATTCATAGCCCCAGGGAGACAGCCTTTCCTCAGGATTCATGATAAGTGCTAAATCTAACTATTAATAACTAGAAATGAAAACACATATTGCAAAATTCCTGTGTGCCAGATACGATACTAAATTCTTTCCATGTGTTATTTACTTCGATCCCGAAATAAATTTGCATATTACTATTTCTGTATTACAATTGAGGAAACTGAAGCTCAGAGACATTAATGGCATGAAAAAACCCTGACCACCCCGTGTAGCTGAAGCCTTACTGTGATGTCATTACCCCCCCACCCCCCGCCTTTTAAATTCTGGACATTTTTAATCCTCAATCTGGCAATTATAATGTTAGCATTTTGACAAAGAAAGCTATTTTGGGAAAGATATTGCCTGCATTGAACTTTTATAAAGAATATGACTTATGCATATGAAACAAATTCAAAATGGAAAGAGAATCAGGTAACTGACATATTATAATTGTGACCACATAAACAGGTACATTTTATTAAGTAATACCTAACCGTTATAAGCATATTATTTGAATTAATTCTTTTAATCCTATAGCAGCCCTGTTATCCCCATTTTACAGTTTAGAAAATGCCCTAGAAATTTAAGGAAAACTTTCTGAGAGGAGGTAATAACCAAGTAAAATTTGAAGCATAAGTAATAAGTAGTCAGATAAAAAGATAAGGTGTCTGTGTCAGGATAGGTTAGAATATGCTGAAGTAATAAATATTTCAAAATTCTTAAGGGCTTAAAACAATACAGGGTTATTTTTCTCTTACGTTTCATGTAAGGGACATTTTCCTTACTGAGGGACTGAGTATCAGATACTTCACGATCTGGAATGCTGCTAGTTGCCGTGGCAGGAGAAAGGAAGATGAAAAATCATACACCTACTCCTAAGAGCATCTACTTAATGTGATACACAATGCTTTTACTCACTTTTCATTGGCCAAAGCAAGTTGCATGAAAATGACTAACTTCAAGAAAGTGAGGAATGCTATCCTACCACGTATCCAGAGAATATTTGAAAATAGTGGTGAAATATACTAAAGACTACCTTAGGAGAGAGAACAGAAGAGTGGTCCAGACAGAGGCGACAGCCAAGGCTTGATAAAATTCCATGTGGATGGGAAACTATAAACATTTTGGTATTGCTAAGTACATTGTACAGCAGGTAATATCAGACATCTTTGGCACTGGTAGACTGAAGCCAGGTTATAAAGGCAGTCACTCTTATGAGCTTAAGCGTGAACTTTATTTTGTAAGCCTTGGGGAATCTTTGGAAACTGTAAGAAAAAGAACAATGGTCAGATTTTGTTTTACACAGGTTATTAGGGCTTTGGTGCACTGGATGATTATGATGAAGTCAGGACTAGAAATAACTGGACTAAAACAGAATTAAAATTATCAGAGATCAAACTATACTGGAGATAATAGATGCAGAAAAGATAAAAAAATAAATATTTAGTAGATATAATCTAAGTAACTTGTTGATTAATTGAATGTGGAAGATGAGGGCAAGGAGAAAACTATCAAAGCTCTAAGATTTAAGATTTGGTGGAGGTTGATTCATTAAATGACTCAGGGAATATAAAAGGAAAAGGATTGAGGGTGAAAGGTACTTTTGATATTAACCTGTGAATCTTACAAGATTGGAGATGTCCAAAAGGTATTTGTAAATATGAGTTTAAAATATGGAGGAAAAAAATCATGGAATGAGATTTAGTTTTGGACATTACTAGGATATAGAATTTAGTTAAAATTCTAAGACTCAATAATAGTCCAAAGAGAAGCTCCATCATGACAAAAGCAGTGAGCCAAAAATGGAACTCAGAAACTCCAACATTTAGAAGAGAGACAAATCAAGAGTTATGAAAGAGATACAGAAGGAATGGACAGAGGCCAAAATAGAGAGCCACGACAGAGAACTCAACAAAGCCAGATCCAGAAAGATAAAGTCTTAAAGTACCCCATAGCATTTGGAAGAAATGAGGCAATTGATACACTTAAAATAAATAGCTTTATGGAGGTATAACTGATATACAAAGAATTTCCCATATTTAATACACAATTTGATGGGTTTGGGTAACTGCATACACTTGTGAAGCAATCACTACCATCAAGGTAAAGTACATATCTATCACCTCCAAAAGTTTCCTGTGTTCCTTTTTATTTTTTATTTTTATTTTTTGTGGTCAAAACACTTAGAATAAGATCTACTCCATTAACAAAATTTTAAGGACACATTACATTACAATATTATAGGTGCTATGTTATATAGCAATTGGTATAAAGTTTTAGTTATACACAATGAATAAGATCTACTGATACAATTTAACAGAACATATCAGTTGATTGGTTGAGTCAGAGAGTAAATTTCAGTAGATTGAGGGGTGATAGGGTAGTGCCATAATGAAGACAGTGAATATAGACTACTCTGTCAAAAAGTTTGAAAAGAGAAGGAGTAATAAAACAATATATTGATGGGGTCATAGAGTCAGGAGATGTCATGTTTATAAGCCATGGAGAAAAAAGATGGCAATGTTGAGAATACAGAAATAGAAGGGAAAGACCATATAAATGATATCTTTATCCTAAATAGTCATCAGTATAGTTCTGACAGCTATATATTTTACTACGGAAGTGGAAAGACAGACTAATTTAAAAAAAAATCAATATATTACAAAGTAATAAAATCCTTATGAAAGGCTGAATGGTTTGGTGAACTAAGCTGGAGCTTCAGAGGCTAAAGGTTTTAATCATGGTTGGATGATTGATTTACTGTATAATTTGGGCAAGTTATTTTGATTTCCATTGGCTAGGAAGCATGCAAAGTTTAGTTAACTCAAGTTGAACTTATCTCTCTGTCTTGTTTTTCACATATGTAATGGAAGGGTGAGCCAGCCCCTGAATAACAAGGAAGAATAATTAGCTAGGATGTTTGCAATAAAAAATATTTTGCTAACAGGATATGCTGCAGAAACACTTCTCAATTTTACATAAAATTTCAAACTACACTATGATATTCTATTTTGTTCCTGAAAGACTAGTTTTGAAAAATAATGATAATAATAAACTTTCAGAGTGGAAAAGCCTGGGTGTTATTTAAGGAGTCAGATAAATAAAAAATTAAGAATTCTCTTGAATTTATTTCAAACACTACAGGTTAGCAGATATCACTAGCCTCGTGAAAACCCTAAAATAACATCTTTGTAGTCATCTGGTTCAGACTTGCTATGTGATATCTTGATTCGCAACTTGCCTTTTGCTCAGTTTGCAACCAGACCAACATTTGCCCCATTATATTTTGAGGACATGATGTACACTGTAATGTAGAAAAAAAAATTTTTTTGCTGCTCTTTCATACTTTAATTCACTTTCTAGTTTAAGAGTTATTCTGCATTGTTCATCCCTGCCTGGTTGCTAGCCTGGCAAGCTTCCTCTCAAAACTATGGGGATCTGGACTTTCCTCTGCTTGAAACTCTAGTCTAATTTGGAAAAAAAGAAATGAATTTAAAAACTGTAGTCCTTATTTCACCTGAGGTGCATCTCAACTGACTGTTGGTGGTGACTTTGACTACTGGGTTGATAAGGACAGTGAGATAAAGTTCCAATCCAATGGAAAAGGATATATTCATGAAAACTGATGTCTGCCATGGGTATAGAAAGAAGAGGGGCAGCATGAACACCAGGCATGGACCATCCCCTTTGTTGACCTATCCTTTGCAATGCAGTATGAAACTGCAACACATTGGGAGCTCTAGCCCTGTGTCCTAATTATCACCAGTGCTTTTCTGTCCTGTTCCATGTTTGGGGAAGTTTATCATCATGTTGTGTCCTATTCCTGAGTCAATTTTAGTAACCTTCAATTAACTGGCTGGGGCTTGAATGACAAGCACCTGCCATATAAAAGGCCTTTTGCTCATTATTATGAGAGAAGAAAAGATTAAAAAGCTTAAGGTTTCTGTCCGTATGCATGCATTGTTTCAATTTGATTTCTCTTTTGGTTTGTTTGTTGTGGTTACTTTTCAATTTGTTCTCTATGGTGGGCTTTTATGTGGTGAACAAATTGTAAAACAATTATTCTAAGTTGTTGGGTAGAAAGAGTAAAGAAAAGTTCATATATGCCTCAGCTTTTATCTTTAACAAATGTGTCCCTTGATACGATGATTGGATAAAGAAGCTGTGGTACATATATACAATGGAATATTACTGAGCCATAAAAAAGATGAGATCCTGCCATTTGCGACAACATGGATGGACCTTGAGATCATCATGCTGAGGGAAATAAGCCACACAGAAAAAAATCAAGAATCATATGACTTCACTTACATGTGGGATATAAAACTGAAAGCAATGAAGAAACAAAAACTCATGGATACAGTCAATAGTTTAGTGGTTACCAGAAGGTAAGCAGGGTGAAGAGTGGGGTAGGAGGGTTAGGAGGTCAAATATATGGTGATGGAAGGAGAACTGATTCTGGATGTTGAGCACACCATGTAGCACATAAACGATATATTGTAGAATTATACACCTGAAACCTATGTAATTTTACTAACCAATGTCACCCCAATAAATTTAATTTTAAAAAAATGCTGGAAAGTAAAATGTTAAGGCAGGGAAGAGAAAGGGAGGAAACCAGAGAGATTGGTTGGAAACAAAGCAAGACAATAAAGATTTTATCTCCCTTCTTAAGGAACCTGAACACAATTCTGTGAAACAAGAAATTTACCATGTCTATTGAGGCTTTATTATATGTCAGTCCCTCTTTAGTCAGGGGAGTGATCATCAACTCCCTGGGGGTAATGTGGAGGGCAGTTTTGAAGAGATCAAGATTACATTCAGGGAACCTGGTTAAAAAGGCTGTTGTAAGAGTTAGTTCAGACAAGCTCTGATCATTAGAGATTAGGGCTACCACATTTTAATCTACTTTTGGACTCTAACTTCCTGAATTTCAGTTAAAACTAACTGAATTCATGAGTTACTAAACTTCAGTTTGTGTTGTTTAATTTTTTTCTTACAGCCATGTCTCTAATAAGTTATTAAATTATACCTTCACACTTGTGTGCAAGCAAGTTAAATGCAAAATATACAAATAACCAAAAGAAAATCCAATTGCAGGCATTCAAAGGATATCTTGGGTAGGTGTCCACTCAGAGGAGGCAATGTATACAAATTCAAATGCAATTGTTACAATAGGTAATAAAGTACATTTCCATAGCAATTATATTAAAGATGGTGTCAGCAAGAAAATATCACTTGGGGTGTGTAAAAGAATTTTGCAGGCACTTGTACTTCTAAGTGAATGCCAGTAAGGGCAGACATACAGAATGATTAAAAGTCAATTTGGTTTGAGCTGAAGATGTAGTTTGGGACAAATAGATTTAAAAAAATTTTTCTTGGTCTCATATGGTTGGAATAATGAAGAAGCTGAGAAAAACCTAAGTTGTCTGTAATTGAGAAGCAAGAGATCCAAGAAGTTCCTGTTTGCAAGCAATAGAAAAGTCAACTTTAGTCTAAAAATTAAAAAAAAAAAATTATGGACTACTGTAACTGAAAAATACAGGCAGAGCAGACTTCAGGTATAACTTGACTTTGACACTCATGGTATTATTATGAGCTGTGGATGATTTTCTCTCTCTGGGCATCAGGCTTATTTTTAGGTTTCCCTTATGGTAAATGCTAGAACCTCTCAGGAAAACATGCTTTCCCTTTTATTTCTGAGGGGAAAGAACTTCTTTTTGAGCAGTTATAAACTGAAAGCCCTGAACTTTACTTCTATCAACCTAATGTCAGACATATACCTTGAACCATTGGCTATGACCAGGGAATAGTCAGATGCTAGTTGGCTTTGGCTAGGTTCTGCACCCATCACTGAACTGATAACTCTGACAAGGAGATGCCATTACTTTAACTGGCTTATCAATTAGGTTCTACTCCTGGCATTCTTGGTCAGGTCACTCAGCCAAGAGAGTCAGTGGGGACTAGAATCCATCCTACTATCCACTTTTTAAGCTGGGCACTCTGGCATTGCCCTGTACTTCCTGGAAGAAGGGCAATCTTTTTAAAATTCTCATAGAATCACAGGCATGTGCATTAATAGGTCTGTGTCTACCCACCCGTGGAAATTTATATTCTTTCCAATTTACATAGAGGTATGTATGGATTAGCAGTGACCATGACCCTGGAGTTGAGGGATCAAATCCAACTCCTTTTTACTCTTGTCTATTTGGTCTACTTGTTTCTTCAGGTCCAGGCTCCATCCTGCTGTTTCTCCAAGAGACTGACCTGCATCAGTAGACTCCCTTATCCTCTGATCTCAGTCATGGAGCTCAAGGATGAATTCACTTCGGACTGGCTGCATCCCTTTGTTGTACGGCAAGCTCTAGCCAACAGCCTTCTCCATATGCATCTTTCTGTCTCTGCCCTTTGTCTCTAGGTTCTGGTAATTACTTCCACCCGTTGCTACTTCAGGTCCAGGGTGGTATCAATCCCTCCTTCCAACCCTGCTGTTCCTAGCCTCCAGGTGCTTATGGTTTTCTCACCTTGCCCTTACCTTCATAAATAGTATCACTACTAATCTCTCCTCAAAGGACTCAATATAAATGTGCCATACATTTCTTGCCAGGACTCTGTATGATGTGCCTCACTATTGGAGAGCACTGTGCTAAGTGCTGGAATGAAGCTATAGTGCCTTCAATGCACCGTAGTTACCATAGTCATTGTATGGTTCCCTGGAAGACTGAGCTCAGTTGGTCCAGGTACAAATCTAGGCACAGTAGGAAAATTTTCATTTTGTGAGAATTACTACTTAAAATGCCAAAGGTCTGGATGTTTGAGAAAACTCAAGAAAAACATAATTCTACACCAAGATTTTTTACTCTAAACTTGGAGATATATGCATTTGTTAAACTGTACAGATTAGAATGCTGAAATGTTCCAAATCATTCCTGGAGGCCACAAACAATATTTTATGAGACCAGACTAAGAAAGAGGGAAATGAAAAAGCTCAGAAATCTCAGGGAAGCTCATCCAACACTCAGCTTTATCTTAGAACACTTTTGTAGACGGCTCTTTTAATCAGGATTGGATGCACCTAAATGAGGGACTTTTAGCTGAGAAACAGATGCCACAACTAAGGAAAAGAATGCGATGTGAATTTGTCTTGAAGTCTGTTCTGTGATGTTCAACTTTTATAAGCCAAAATTTCAACCTGGTGAGCAATCAGTTTAGTGCTGCCCTTAGCAGAGAACCATAAATTAAAGATAAGCAATGGCTCAGACTTTCCAAGGCCTTGCCTTAGAAGCAACTCCGGAGTCCCAACCAAATGTGCAGTTGGTTAAGCAATTTGGCACAGTTTTCTATTTTGAGGCATTAAACCATAATTACAAGTCATTCTTATTTCACTCCAAATAAATGTCTCTAAAGCAAATGTAACTAAGAAAGCTCCTTCTCTTTGAAAGGAAAAAAAGAAGAAGAAAAAAAACAACAAAGCAAAACTTGGTGAAGCTGGAATAGCGTGTAAAAGGTATGTTTTACAGTTTGATCAATATATAAAATTGTGCTAGTATATCAGGAGGATTCATAGACTCAAAAGATAATCTGGAGACACCTCTCTTCACAAAAGAAAAAAATAAAGTTCCTCAGAAAAATCCAAATAACCAATGGTGGTTATAACTTAAATTCCTTATAAGTTTTTCCTTGGTCAAAACATCCTTTTGCTATTTTGCTTTAACATTTGTTCTAACTGGTTAAAAAAGACTGGTATTTTCTTAGTTGGAAGTGTAAATTAATATGAGGAGTGGTGAGAAAAATGGCAGAAATTTAATAGTAAAAAAAAAAAAAAAGGCTGCAAGTCAAAATGAAATGAAGACATTAAAGGAAAGGAAATGTAGGCCTGGTGAAAGGAGTGACTAGTTCTGCCTTCTCACCACTACAAGCCATGAACATACACCACTGTAAATACTCCAGGGTCTCAAGTAAAAGGTTTCTGTGCTGAATTATGTGAGTCTACTTGAAATCAGGATGATGGCTTAGGCCACTTGTCTCGTCCTTTCAACTCCTGTGATTTATTTATTCAGTGCCATTTCTTACGTAACTATAAGAGTAAACTGTGCTCATTTCTAATGGAATAAATAGAAGAAAAAATGTAATTTCTGTTTTAAGACAGCCAACACTGTAGAAAAGTATTAATATACTTCATAGATAAAGAAAATTAGCTTCATTTTTTCATTACCAATCTAATGAGCTATAAACTCAAACTCGCCTCTCCCCACTGCACTTTACTCCTCTGGGGAGCAAGCAAAGGGTTAAGTATTGCCCGCTAATGGTTTCTCTGCCTCCTCCAGATTAAACAGTCTGTTTTGATTTCAGATCTCTTTTTGAGGCAAATATTCCCATTGATTCTAAGTTCCAGTCCTTATGATGGTGGCTTCTCCCTTTTCATTCTTCCTTCCCAAGAGGGTGCCTGTTTGTCCTTAGGATTCCTTTGGTGTTGGGAGAAGGAGTCACTTGGTCTCATGTTGCTCTTTTGCTGGCTTCTGCTGTAGAGTAGTTGGTCCAATTCCTGGGTCCACCTAGCTCAGGTCTGCTTTGTGGAGTCATGTTTCTGAGCATGAGGTTGAAATCTACTGAAGTCAATAGCAAGAGAACTCAGGATCTACTTACGACTGGACACACATCCTTACCTGTCTACATTTGTGGTTTATGAAATTCCTAGAGGCCAGCATGGTGCCTGACTAGAGTGGTATTGGATAAACTCCAGTGTTTCAGTATTATCAATCATGATTTTCTTGCAGCATTTTCAATGAGAAGTTGTATATATTTTTTTAAAGTCTACATATTGCATAGTAGGTATTGAGTCCATGTTGGTTTCTATTCTGCCTGCCACTCTTTATAGTAATTAACTATAAAGCTGAACAATTAATTTCTTTCCATTTACTTCTTAAAAAGAAAAAAATCAACAAAATGTTTTTCACCTCAAACTTGCCAAGTCAGGTTTCCTATCACACAAGTAAAATATACATTGTTTTAGCTGTCAGTACCAGCAGAAAGATAATAAAAAAATCCTCTAAGAGTTAAACCCAACAGTAATTTAACCTTTTAGTTTGTTAAAACTTAAGTTGCTTAATTAGTTTTAGCATTACACTTTACATGTGTTTCGTTTTAATTTCGCATTTATTCTTTAAACATCAATAGAGAACATTAGAAAGAAATTTTACTCATGATTGCTCCAGAAAAGAACCCAGTTGCTTTCTCCCAGTTCCCTTATTGTCTATAATTATATCATTACATGAAATATTTATAAATATGTATTTGCAAAAAGCTTACTAATCAGATATATACATTTCCAAGCCCCTTTTCCCTATTAGACATTATTTTCCATATTGCTAATCATTATATATATGATTTTATAATATATTTCAACAATTAGATAGTCCCCCATGAGACATATAGGTCATTTCTTGTTTTTTCTGGATAATACAATATTGTATAATGGCCATTTTTATGAACATGATAAAAATTATTCTCATCTTGACTAATTTCCTAGTACTTGGGTTCACAAGAAGAGCTCACTGAGTTACAGAGAATAAAAGCTGGGTGGTTTTGATCTGCATCCCTGGGCAGCTGTCCAAAAGGACTGTGTCTACAACACTGCCTGCAGGCTCCTGCCTTCCCATATGGCTTCTATGAGCCATCGTTCAAGTTTCATGGGTAATTCTTTCTTCTAGCCTGATTGAGCCTTCTCTTATCACAAGTTTTCCATTTTAATTCTAAATCAGATTTAAAATCTGTTTCTTTGGCAGCTAGTAGAATTCTCCTTTTCTTTTTTGTTTTACTTTTACAGCTCTTATTTTTAAATATAGCACAGAAGATTAAAATAGCTTTCACATAAGTGTTGTTGTTTTTTTTTTTTTAATGTGCAATGTATCTAGGAGTAACAAGTAAAAGTTATTGAGCAGTTATTCAATTGTTCTATTAACTCCCTGAACCTTCAAAACGATGTGACATTACTCCCACTCTATGGATCAGATCATGGAGACAGAACGGTTAATTTGTCCTCTGTCACATAGCTAGTAAGTGGCAGAGCAGAGATCCCAACTAAGAAAGTCTGATTTCCGAGTGGACACATTCAGTCACTGCACTGTTCAGGAAATGAGAGCACACACTAATGTCTGCTAAGGAACATTTCCACAGAACACTTGTCTTTTTCCTATGAAGTTAGATCTAGAGTGAAAATTGTCCAGAAAAAAATAGTCCTCTTTTATTAAAGCTTTCTTCTCATTATCCCTCATCTTCCCCTAATACAGACATACGAGGACAGAATGAGGAGGAACAGAATGTAAAAGACATATAGGACATGAATCTTTCTTATCTCCATAAACATTTCACTCAATTAAATTTACCAAATAAAATATGAAAACAAATTTTATGTCAACAATTTATGGCCAAACTCTTAATATATTCTTCACCAGAGACTAAAATCAACATGTGATGTGCACAACAATATTTTGGGGGGGATTTCTGAACTTTATTAAAGTCATAGTCAAAATTTTATGCTATATAAAAAGTATAGAAGTTACATTGTGAATGCAATATTTTACCAACCCACCGAAGACCACCATTCAACTCTCATGAGAACTGGCAATATGACATGTACTTTCTTATGCTATATTCTTTTCCTCCACTGATCCTGTTGCTATTTTCTCAAACCACCCTGCCCCTGAAAAGCCACAAAGAAGTCCACAAAGAAGTTTACAAATACCACACCCAGCTTCTTTTGCTCACTAATTCCATGTTCTCTTTGAGGTTATTACTTAGAATAATGCTGATTTAGAAGAATTAAGCACTTTGTAGATTAATATCTAATTCTGTTTTTACTATTAGATCTAATTTCCCTTTGTATTTATAAGTGTTAATCACTTCCTTACCATAAATAGGACTTACAAAAACAGCTTAAAGAGGAAAATCATCTGTAATAAAAATTGCACTTTGCATTTTTAACTTTTAAAATGCATTTTCTTACTTATGTTATTTTCAGCTCAATACTAGGAGGCACCTTTAGACAGATATTAGTTTGTCTCATTTGTTTTACAAATGAGTAAACTGAGGAGGCAAAAAGATGTCAAAGTAATGAACCTTAAATGAATCCATCTTCTCTGTGGTCTTTCACTAGATCGCTCCAGTTAGAAGAACTAACTGATGTCTAATCCACACTTGTTAGCATATACCCCCCACACATACACCAGATGACTGACAACATAAGATATATAAAAACATGTTTTAGGAAAATTTTAGGTCTAACATAGATATTCTGTTATATAGTTGCTGTCTTGGGCTGCCTGAATCTGCAATTTGGCAGCTGTAGCCAATCTGCTGAAGAAACATTTCTTTGCCATCTCTTGTTTTCTCATCCAGGTGGTAAAATGATAGCCTACTCCTATGAATCTACTCATTTAGTGTTCAAATATCTAATTAGAGAAGAAGTGAACTGTTCTTTCTCTCACATCAGAGGTGAACTGACCAGCTCATGGCTCCTTCAACCAGGTAAGTTCTCAATTGCGCTTAGCTGACTTTTCTTGAGTCAGCATACCTCTGTAGGAACTGACTTTCACCAGGGGCCTTTCTGGGGCAGGGTGATTGGAGAAGATGGCATCAGGATCAGCAGAGGAAAATGCTTCTGGGGTTCTAGCTGCCGATGGAGTTATTAACAAACTATCACTAATCACACAATTTTTGTTTGTTTGTTTGTTTTTATTTAAATTTTTTGTTCCCAGTCCAATTTAGGTAAATTTTTGTAGACCCAGCCTCAATACCCCTTCATAAAGGCTTTATTAAACTGGGCCAGTAAATCATGTACCCAAGTATCGTTTTTACTATGACTCTGTTTGTTATATTTGTTAGAGTTCGATGCCTTGATTAACTTAAGACTTTGATCTAGAGAGCTGGGGTGGTAGTGAGGGTGGGATAGTTATTCTTAAGCTGAAGGGTTATGAGAGAGAAAAAGGCAACTTGCTTTCCAAAATGACACATATATACTTGATACAGGTATTGACTAGAATAAGTAACTTATTAAGTTTATTTTAACTCTTTAGTTTTTTTTTAAATATAGGTGAATGCTCTTATCTATGTTTTCTAGCACTAATTTCTTTGTACTAGTACATTTTCTTCTTGTCTAATGATTTTTATAAAGCGGGACTTTTAATTTCTGCCCTATGTATTTTCACATGAGATGCTGTGAAAATTTTTAAGCTGTATCTCATTGTTGAATTCACGCCCTCATTCATCCTGAGCAGTGAAGGATTTCTGCCTTTTCATACCTGTTAATTCTTTTATGTGTATTTAAAGTGATCAAAAGTTGATTATTCAGAATCATTTTATTTGCATGTGATTTGATTAATAATGTCAACATGACATTACTTGTCTAAATACTAGGGCTAAATTTTTTTGTTTTATTCTTATAGAAGTTACATTTTAATTTGGAAAACATTTAGTGGTTTCATATCTTCTATTTAAAGAGAATAATGCTTTTCAAATATGACAATGATTACAATAGAGGGAAAATATCCTGCCCAGATATATATGCATATTGAAGTATTTACAAGAGAAAAAAAGGACAATATTTGATATCTTGGATTTGCATTTAAATATTCAAGTAAGAGGAAAGTTAAGGGGGAGATAAAACAGAATTGGCAAAATGTTGATAATTGTTGAAGGCAGGTGATAAGTGCATGGATTTATTATCTTACACATTCTTTTGAACTTGAAATTTTCCAAATTAAAAGTATCATGTAAACCATTTTGAAGCACATTCTACTTCTGACTCTTGCTTAAATTAATCACATATTTTCACTGTTAGTTAAAGAGAATGTGTCATCTTATCTGTCTTATGCTTTTTATAATTTTAATTTATTTCTCAAATACTCCCCTGGATTAGGAGAGAGTGGAAAACACAATTTGAAGTCACACAGACTTTAATTTGCATCCTCCTTCCACTGTTCCTGACTGCATAACCTTTGACAAGTTACTTAACATCTCTCATTTCAAATTTTTCACCTGTAAAGTGGGGATAATATTTTCATTGCCTTGCTGTGGAAATTAAATGAGATTAATATCTAACATTAAGTGCTACAGAGTCTTAATATTTAATATAATTTTTAATAATAGATTGTGAAAGATGTTATTAGTAGTAGTACCAGAAATTATTGTGGCTGTTAATATTATCTTGGAGTTATATGAATCTAAGATCTACTATGAAGAACTTGTTTTTCTTCAAGGTAATTTATAATAGCAATCTGTTCTCATATGTGTTTGATTTTCCTTCACAAACTTTCTGCTCAGCCATGCATGGACTGTCTCAGCATTCTATGGAGATTTGGGTGGGTAAATATGAATCCGTCCATTTGTGAGCACCTGTTCAAGGGCTACCTCCTCTCTGAAGCCTCTCTGGATGCCTCCAGGAAGCATTAGAACTTCCTCTTTTGCGTTCTCTTAGTACACAGTTAAGACAATTAATTTCACGAACTCATCCTAGAAAAAGTGCTACATACCTCATTGCTGAATATCACTACAGTCATCTTCAAAGTATTCCCCTTGGGAAACTATGCACCTATGCTGGTGCCTAGTCCACCCTTCAAAGAAGTTTTTAAACTCTTTTTCTGGAATGGCCATCAGAGCTGTCGTTGTACCCCAAATCTGACAATTAAGTTGGTGAACTTGCCACCGTGTGCTTATGTTGTCAACAATGTACAAACAACTCAGTTGCCAAGGTTATGACACCTTACTGAGTTGTTCGTACAGTGCTGCCAGTATATTCAGCAATGAGGTATGCAGCACTTTTTCTAGGATGAGTTTGTGAAATTAATTGTCTGACCTCACATATATGAAAGCACTTGCCCAATACGATTGTCTTTATTTGGGGATCTGACTCCCAGAGTTCAGCACCTTGTCTGTTTTCCATGGTTTAAATTCCGTTTTCCCTTGCTCCCAGCCCTATCCCTGGCTCATATTAACTGCTTAAAACATATATGAGGATTTCTTGCCTGAATGAATGAATGACCTTTCTTTTTTTTTTTTTTTTTTTTTTTTTTTTTTTTTTTTTTTTTTTGGTATGTGGGTAGCTCCCTGACTGGGAATCGAACCCAGGCCGCAGCGCTGACAGTGCCAGCACCAAAGTCTTAAGCCACTACACTGTCAGGGAACTCCCCTGAATGACCTTTCTTATTTATTTACTTTCATTTTTTTGACAGCTGTTAGACCTACATGGAAATTAAAGTTCACAGCTATTTCTTTTTTCTCCCAATTATATCACTCAATATTCATGTTTTACGGGTCTGTGGATGATGATTCTTACATTTCTGGGAAAGCCGTGTTGTAATTATTTAATTTTTATAATGGAAAGTGGTGAACTTGAACAACTGAAAGCCATACTATTCATTCAGTTTTCTCCCACCCGCACTAAAAGGTAACATTTAGGGGCAGAGTGTATGTGTCTAAGAGGTCAAAATGTTAATACCGTGAGTAGGCATCAATCTACCGATTTATATTGGTAGGATAAGTGTTGTGAAAAGTTACATGCAGTCAGATACTAAGAAAAAGAATTTTAATCAAAATAAGTCAGTCAAAACTTCCTGCCACTGTCCTTCCCAATAATTTAGTCCATTTCTTTAACTGTACTTTTTTTTTTTAAACATTCAGCTTCCTGTTATTATGAATAACCACCTTTCTGGCCAGACTCTTAATAAATTACAGGGTTAGATACATCAAGGTAGCTCCAACCCTCTTTAAATGAAATTGAAAACACCAGAAGCCCCAAAAAAGTGGGAGGTTTACTGGATAGTAACTTAGTTACACTAGTCAAGCAGTTGTACTCTAGTTACCTTTTGTTTTCTGTGTCAAACCTTCTGTGATATTATATGTCATGAATCATTTTGTATTAACTGAAGGTATGTACCTGTATGTACTCACACAGATTTTAAGAAAATCAGATGTGTGTGGCCGTGTCCTTGTTGAAAAAACACGGGTAGATGTTAATAGAATTGGGGCCAATAAATAAAATTCCTTCTGTTGCTTATTAAAAGTAAATGACCCACAGACCTTGCCAGTTTAAAAATGATGTTTCTTCCTGCATTTCCTCTATTTGCTCACTGGAAGTTTGGTTGCATTTTATTACAAGAAACTGATTTTAACAATACTTGAATGCCATAGATTTAGATGGACATAAAATCATTTTCAAATTTCCCAAGTCATACAAATGACTCTGTTGGAAACCATTTCCTACTGAGGAGTATTGCTAGAAGAGGAGCAAATGTGACTTTGTGAAGTACTTTCACCTGCAACAAATATTTTTTTAAGCACTTACCACGTGCCAGGAACTGGTACCCTATAGGAACACAGAAGAAAGCAACAGAGATATGACTGTATCTCTTGAAGATGAGAATTTAGAGGGAAAGACAGCAAACACACCAGCAGATAATAAAATCACAAATGCAGTGGGTGGGAAAGGAAAAATCCAGAGAACCATAAGGCATGTGGGGTGGTAGTATTAGGAAAGGCTTCCCAGCAGTAATTGTTGAGCTAAAGGATTTGTTAATAGATTGTGGATTGAAAGATAGAAAGAAGGATGAGTGTAATGAAGGGAATGACTCATAAAGAAGCACTGAAGAAGTAGCAGCACTTTTAAATTGTTTAAAAATATTATATAATTTAGAAGGTGCTGGAGTACTGGAATGGAGGGGAGATGGTGGGAAAAGAGATAGAGAGGTTGGCAGAGCCTACACTATTTTAGGCCTTCCTAGTGAGTGTAAAGGAGTATAATGTGGGGAACTCTTTCCTAGAAATAGAAAATTTATACAAATCTATCTGAGGTAAGTATCTACTTGATGTGGAGAGTTTTATATATTCATGTACATAAAAAAACAATGATTACATTGATCTCACCTGTATCCTGCTCACTAGCCATTGGGGAATTCTGGAATCCTGAGGCAGTCCCTACATATGCCAAGAATTTGAGCTGGCCACAAAGTGGATTTCACGTTATACATTTTGCAAACAGGGTCTATTAGCATGCTCACACCAGTTCATTCAGTCAATAACTACTTATTGAGTTTTGTCTATGTGCCAGATATGCAATAAAAGAGGGCCTGGGAGGGTAGAAGAAACGAAACTGAGAGGGAGAGAGAAGGAAACTGTCCCTGAGACTGATCATCTATAACCTGTCAGTCATTTCACAAACATGAGTTTATTTAGCATATTTAGGAGTTTCTTGTGGTGGTTGTTATTAGGTGCATTTTAAAGATGAGAAACTGAAATCCATAAAGGTTAAAAGAGTGACCAGGCAGCCAGGATTCGGACCCAGTTCTGACTGGCTCCAAACACACTTCCTTTTCTTAATCAGGCACATCACTGAGCACAATGATGTCTGTGCCCCTCGACAACACTCTCAGGCCAATAATTTGACCTTGTCAGAGTCTGGGACAAATGGAGGAGTGGGGACAAGTCATATGGGTCTTCTTTGGAGTAGGAAAACAAACAAACAAAAATAGCTATGAAGAGAGCAAGGTGGAATGAGAATGAGAGAGAGAAGGAAGGCTGGACTTCTACCAAACTTTTTCTGAGCCAAATAATGCCTTCTACATTAAATATACTAGTTAGGTAAGACTAACTGCACAGATAAATAGTGCATAAGCTTGTTCTACATTATGCAAACTATGTTACGTTCCTCACTGCCCACTCCAGACTCCGCAGGGCAGAGTCCTGTTAAATAACCTGAGATCCCAAAGAAAAGGGGATGAGGAAGAAGGGTAAAGATCCATTAAAACTTAGTGAATGCAAGAAAAGTATGATATCAACTCCTCAATCAACAAATATTGATAAGTAAAAATTAGAGGAAGGTGGAGTAAAGAGAGGGCAAAGTCTTCATTCTTCTCTCCTTTAGATGCCTGCAGCATAAGACTGGTACTGGATAGAGGTATAAACATTTAAAACCTTGGAGTACCAGATCTTCTGGCAGGGTTTCTGAGTTAGAAATAGAAAGCAAAAGGTATTTGGTCTCTTTGGCCTAGAAAACTCTAAACATGGAGGAAGGACTAATAGGGAAGGTGTCACAGCCACATGGATGCCTTTGGGAACAGTTGGTAAACATCTGTATATTGAGAAATATTTTTCTGTTCGATTTTTTAAAAATCAGTCTTAGGCAGAATACATTGCAATTTCTTTCTTTTTTTGCATAATAATTGCTTGAAGAGAGCCATACACCTTCATGGTATCTTCAGTTCACAGAACTCTTCCTTTTACTTCTCTGTTAGAGTGAAATAGCCACAGTGACACATGTTGTTTATCTAGTTTGCACAAAAAGACTACGTGATAGTTGATGAAGCCTACAGAACTTGGTAAACAGATGTAGCAGGGCCTTGCTCTGTTGCTTCCCCTTTACTTCCTGATGGTGCCACGAGTGGCTCTTTGCCACTAACCACAGGAGTCACATCTCTCAGTTCCACTTGGGGATTTTCTATAGCCTCTTTAGCCAACAAACTAGGAAAGATTTTTGTTCTCAGGGTTGCATTTGAATGTTTATTACGATTTTCATTCCTTGATTCTGAATCATCTATACAAATTTGCAACTCTCCTTGAAGGAAAACGTGTGGGGCTGCTTTTCTCTGTGATGTGTGATGTCAGAAAGAACTAAATTTAACCAGGTATAATTATGCATTTTGGCCACAGCTGCTGGCCAAACACTCAGGAATGAGATGGCTGAAATTGTCTTAGGATGCCAATACTGCCTCTGAGGATAGCAAGTCTTATTTGGCGTTTAAAAATTTCCCTGAAACAGAAAGAACTGTTTGTTCACCCAGGTAAGAAGTCCATGTGCTGCTGCATGTCCCAAACCAGTGAGTTTTCAAATGTAATTTAGAGAACTCTAGGTGTTTCTATGGGGAAACTTAAAGAAAAACTGTACTTTATAGGCTTTCCCCTCAGATCTGCCCTTGTAAGATTTTAAGTTTTATGGCAATAAAACATAAGATGAAAAGATTTTCAGAGTTGCTTAAAAATCACCAGAGCTAAGGGTAACACTTACCCTTCCTCTTTCTTATATAATTCCAGTTATTTCTTGTTCAAGGTTCACTTTCATAGCCTAAATGGATTTGTGGTGTTATTCAAGGTGGAATGATTATCATCGCCTACCCCCTACAAAAAATATTTATGGACTATCAGTGGCCTGCAGGTAAAAATGCAGCACTAAATATGGTTGTTGGCTTATAATCCAAATTAAATGACTATAAATGCAAAAAAAAAAAAAAAAAAAGACTGTAATATACCTGGAGAAAAAAAAAAGGCTGTTGGTGCTTTTCATCTTCAATGATGAAGATGAAGGTGATTTAACACATTATCCACGCATCTATTCCACAAAACAAAGGCTGAAATGCATGAAAACTTTCTCTTACAAAGATGTTCACTGGATTGTTATTTATAATACAAAAAAAACCCCTGAAAACTGTCTAAATGTTCTTCAGTAATGAAATATTTCAATAAATTTTTGTACATTTATATGTTGGAATATTAAATACAGTTTAAAATTATGTTGTAATAGAATTTATAATCACATAAAGGAAATGATATATTATAATGTTCTGTTAACACAAGTAGATTTAAAAATTTATGCAAAATAAGATCTGTGTATATAAGTCTATATGTTGTATTAAACCATGTATGTTGCAGCTTATCAATAAAAAAAATCAATGATTTTTTTTTGTGTGTGTGTGTAAGCAGTCAGGCTTCCAAATCTAAGTAAAAAACAAAAAAACTAAATATGAATTCAAAAAATGTTAGTTGTATTTTTCCCTATTTCTTCAATTCTTCAGTATTTCCTATAATGTAACTATAGTATAAAGATGGTTTTATATTAAACACAGGATACCTTTTTTAGATATTAAGATATAAAACTTCTAAGTCCTCTGCTTTTTCCTGTTTCACGTCATTCACCAAGTTTTAAACTAAAGCTGCTTTATTGAAAGATAAAAATTCCATTAAATACATCAACTTTCTATTAGGCAGCACTTCCTTTGTATGGTGACTTCAGTTTTTATGCATAAATACTCTTAGCATTTTCATTTGCAGGGTCCTGTATTTGTGAACATTTCTGAAACAATCCTCTTCAGGCAGTTATCAAGTCTATAGGTTTCCTTTGGTTTGCAATCAAGAGATAAACCTTTAGCCAGCTTAACCAACTCTGTGTTTAGGCAGTCTATTGCAGGACTCCAATGAACCTTCCCTCAGGCAGCAAATTTCTCCCTCTGCTGAGTGGAGTTTGATATTTCCTGGGCTATGCTATGAGTGGCTGGCTCCTATCCACTCTGGGTCAGAAGAAACAGGACTGCAATCAAATCTACATCAACTCTCCCTGTGATTTTATGGCTTCCAAAGTTCACATGAATTAAGATGCTGGCTGAAGCTTTTATGCAGAAAATAGTGATATAATTTGAAAGGTCATATTTTTTCTAACTCGTCACCTTACATTAAATGTGCTTTTATTAACTCTATTATAAAGGTCTTGGAACCCAGCTGCATTAGAACCAGGCCTGGAAGTTCAAGAACCAAGACTTCCAAGCTGCTATTGAGTGACTGGGTGGCTTTAAGCAAATTTAACCATGACCATCTCAGTTGCCTTTATCTTAAAAAAAGGGGGGGGGGGTGTCATTGTTATGCTGTAACTGATAACCAATTAATTGTCCAGGGTGTAGAAAACAACATGTTGTATAAATGCTTTTAGTGGCTATCATTTATACCATATATTTGACCTAAAACATCACCTGAAATACTTCTATAATACTATAGATAGTATCTGTTTCATAAGAGCCATTGCTTTGCTTCAAAAATCTTTTATATCATTTAAGTGCCCAGAAAGAATCATGATACTTTTGTTTTTAATTTGGTGTCTTAATCCATTTCTAATTTTTATTCCTGAATTAGGACACTGGAGCTGTTTGTGCAGTTAGAAAAAGAATGGTACCTATCATTGTATTAAAATACTCATCACTCATCATCCCCAATGGATACTGAGTGTTTGAAGGCAGGAAAAAAAAAAGTATGGTGCTTTTTTTAAGTCTTTGAGTGAAACGCAAACAGGAAAAAAATATAACCCACTTAAAATGTACTGAACTTTCCTACTCAAATAGAGGATATTTGGAATACATATTGTAACAGAGTTAATGTGTGGTATCCAAGGTTTTTATCATTCAACATGCAATATTACTGTACAACATTAGCTTGGCAAATAATTGGGACAGCTGGTTAATCATTAGCCAGCATATAGCCTTTGACTATAGACCTGTACTCAAAAACAGGGATATTTATGAAAGGAGGGAATACTAAGGAGAGGGAGAAAGAGTTTTGCAAAAATGCTATGTTGAATCATTTTCCTACAACATCTTGGTACTTAGTAAACATCGGCACTCAATTTTGCTATTTTTCAAAGTAATTTTGAAGATGAAGATTTAATCCTAGAAAGCTACATATGCCAAGCAATAGATAAGCTGGATGCCCTTGTTTTCCCTAATTGCCCTGACTGAAAAATCAAGTACAATGTTGAACAGAAGTGATGAGAGTAGATTTCCTTGTCTTTTCCTGATCTTAAAAGGATAGATATCTTTCTGTCTTTTACCATTAAGTATAATGTTAGTGGTGAGGAGTTTTGTTTTCTTTTTTCTTTTTTTAGATGTTCTATATCAGGTTGGGAAATTTCCTTCTGTTCTTGGTTTATCATGTTTTTATCATGAAATGCTGTTAGATTTTGTCAAATGCTTTTTCTTTTTAATCTATTGATACAATCATGTCGTTGTGTTCTTTATTTTATTTTATTTTATTTTTTTTTTAATTCATTTTTATTGTTAGACTTATTGGGGTGACATCTGTTAGCAAGGATTACATAGGTTTCAGGCATACAATTCCACAGTGCATTGTCAACTTGATGCATAATAAGTTCACCACCTAATGTGACCCCTCTTTCCATCCCCTTATATTATTAATGTGGTATATTGTCCAGAGCTGAGCTGGGGAGAACTGAGCTGCCAGGTCTAGGTTCTAGGTGGTCAATTAAAACAAGTTGAAATGAAAGTAGCAGTCAAGACTTCAATCACTTATGGTGATAACATAAGCAAGAGGCTTAGTGGGAAAAAGTTCCAGCTCTACCAGTGTTCCAATTTTTCACCATGAAATGATGCTGGGAGGTCAGATATATCAGTGCATATGGGAGGATCACTACTGAGGGAGCCCCAAACAAAAGGATCCTGCCATTTTTGTGGACCCAGAAGTTCAGGGGAGATAGAGGGAGAAGGGCTAGGAATGTAAAAAAAAAAGCTTAATATTGAATCAGAGAGAAGAAAAGGATCTTCAAGACCTCACAGAGAAGGTGGGGTTGGCAGAGGCAACTGAGAGAGGATTTGGCTGAGGGTCTTCTAATAATAAAACCTCTCAACAAAGATTCTTGAGCCAAGAATGCAGATATTCTTAATAGCAAGGCTAGTCACATGGGCCTGAGTCCTTCACTGAAACTCCCATCAGAGACTGCAATACATGGCAGTGCACCAAGTCCAATGTGAAAGTTTTGGGGGCAGTTTTCTCCCATGAGGTCTGTCAGGTAAAGCCTTTGTAACTGCCCTTGATCAAGTCTGAAAGATCAGTTATTGGGTTTCAGCCTAGAGCCAGACTCCTTACATATTACCTTAATTGAGTTTTATGTGTTAAACCAATGTTGCTTTCCTGGAATAAATTCCATTTTGTCACGGTGTATAATCCTTGTTATATATTACTGGATCAGGATGCTAATTTTCTTTAAAGGATTTTGTTTCTATGTTCATAGGAGATACTCATCTAAACTTTTCCACTCTTGTGACATCTAGTTTTGTCCAGTTTTGGTATCAGAGTTATCTTGACATCATAGGATGAGTTCTGAGGTGTTTTCTATTTTTTTGGAGGAGTTTGTGAAAGATCGGTGTTTCTTAAACATTTGGTAGAATTCACCCATAAAACCATCTGGTCCTAGGAGTTTCTTTGTGGGAAGTTTTTGATTGCTAATTCTACATCTTCTTATAGTTCTATTCAGATATTCTATTTCTTCTTGAAAAGTTTTGATAGTTTGTGAATTCCTAAGAATTTGTTCATTTTTATCTAGATCATTTAATTATTTTAGCATACATTTATTCATAGTAATATCTCTTGATGGTCAGGTATGCTAACAATAATTTCTCTGGTTTTGTGTATCAGGGAATGTCTTAATTTCTTCTTCATTTTTTAAGAATAGTTTTACTTGGCTGACAATTTTTTTAGGACATTAAATATGTCATTCCACTAGCTTCTGACATCCATCATTTCTGATGAGAAATCAGCTGTTAACTTTTGAGGGTCTTTTGCAGGTATATGATGAGTTGCTTTTCTTGCACCTTTCAATATTTTTCTCGTTGTCTTTGACATTCAACAGTTGTATTAGAATGAGTCTCTAAGTTTATCCTACTTGGAGTTCATGAAGCATCTTGGATGTGTAGACATGTTTTTAAAGCAAATTTGGAAAGTTTTCAGCCATTATTCTCCAAATGTTCTTTCTGATCTTTTCTGTTCTCTCCTTCTCAGAATCCCTTTAAACCTATGTTGATATTGATATATTCAATGGTGGTCCAAAGTCCTCTGAAGCTCTGTTCATTTTTCTTCATGATTTTAACTTTCTGTTCCATCGACTGGGTAAACTTATTTTCAAATTCACTGATTCTGTATTTTGTTAGCTCAAATTTGTTGTTGAGTGTCTTTACAGAATTTTTTTTATTTCAGTTATTATATTTTCCAACTCCAGACTCTCCATTTGGCTCTTTTTTTAGACTTTAATATTTTGATATTTTCTATATTTAGCGATATTGTTTTCATAACTTCCTTTCATTCCTCAGACATGGTTTCCTTTAGTACTTTGAACATTTCTAAACTAATTAATTTAAAGTCTTTGATCAGTAAATCTGACATTAGAGCTTCTTCAGCAATAGTTTCTAGAAACTGCTTTTTTTCTGTGTACGGGTCATACATTCTTTTTCATTGAAAACTGGGTATTTTCAATAATACATAGCAATTCTGGAAATAAGAATCTTTCCCTCTCTGGAAGGAGGAACTCATTATAATTTAAACTCCCATGATTATAATCACTTAGAAATTAACAGGATTCTTTTGGAAAGTTGCAAAATTGAAAAAAATAAATGAAGTCCTCTTGTGGTGATCCATAGTCCTCACAGGAGACTATATGGTTAGAGTTGTATTCTTATAAGTTCGTTGGTAAATCAGATCGCTTTAAAGACCACTCACTATTTAAATATGTTTTAGTCTGAATCCCACTGTAAAGTGAAGAATCATACCTGTAATTATTTTTCATAAATTTAAATTTTTCATAGTGGGTTTTATTTAAATAGAGTTACATCTATATCTCTTCCTGAAAGTAAGTTTAAAAGTATAATTTGGGGTAAAGTCTTATGTAGGCTTTATGTAAAAGGCTAATACAGACCTTTGTTTATATTTCAATCATGCTAAATTAGCTGTAATATGGTCCAGAAAATTATGTTGCTTATTGTCTATCACCATCATTTCAAAGAACTTATAAAAATTCTCACTGAAATCCACTTGTAGGGCAGTATTTACAGGGATCAGAGTCAACTTTCATTCTAGTGACAGAGACACCTCATAGGCTCCGCAGAGGTTTCGTACAGATGTTTGCTTGTTCCCCAGTTCAGTCTTCTCTTGCCAGTGCTGCCTACTCTCTTTCTCTCATAGTTCCTTCTCAGTGGATGGGGAAGGTATAATATGAGAGCAAGTGCATATTTGGGCTTGACTACACTTTCTGAGATGACCAAGTATTTATTGAGTTCTTATTCAATGCCAGCCATTTAAAAAATATTATTCCTTTTAGTATCACAACCCTATAAGATAAACACTACTATTATTCCCATCTGACAAATGAAGAATGTGAGACTTAGAGAAGTTCAATAATTTGTTCCAAGGTCATTCACCTTGGAATTGTTGCATCCAAGAATCAAACTGAGTTCCCTCCCTACTGTGATCTTTTTCTGGTAAAAATATAGTATCCTTCATGGTACAGAAGACATAAGCCAAGGAGAAGCTTGCCTATGGTCTGCACTTTGGAGATGAAATTGAAGCAGTACTGTTTGCAGCTCTATAGCACTTATTTGTATGGTAATGATTCTGAGTCCTTTCTTGGACATCAGGTACTATGAAACACTTTCTGACTAAACTATTTAATTGTTGGTAGAAGATACTTTAGCACCCTTTTCTCTGGTGGAGTAATCAACCATTTTGGAAGTACATGTTCAAAGGGAAGTAAAATAAGATTAAAGAGCCTACATGGAGAGTTCCTGGACTAACAGTACACTTTATGAAAGGCAAAAATAAACTGTGCTTGAGTAAAACCACTGTGATTTTGGACTTGTTTAATAGCACAGCATTGGCCTGCCTATCCAGACTAATATAAGTGTGGTAACTGCTTCTTGTATAGAACATTCATTAATTTTGCAACATAAATTTTGCAGAGCACAATTGTGATACAGTATACCTTGGCGTGAAAATTGGGAGTATTCACTGGGTTTTAAAGAAACAGTCTTCATCTCCAAATTGAATCTAAGTTTTATGCAATTGTGCCTAGAATAGAACTGGGATTTCCTCTTTTCCAGATCAATAAAACCTTAATTAGTTCACCTTTTTAGTCTGCTTCAAAATACTGTTTTGATGTCATATAATTTATTTATTCTTGATTTTCATAATACTCCTGCCAGAAGGAAGCTTACCATATGTTTTATGAATTAACCAATAAACTCATTCATCAGAACCATTGTTTGCTCATTATAGTCAATTCTTATAAAACATTAGGGCAGGACCAAGGGAATAATAAACATGAATCTCAATTATGCTGCCTTGGCTAAAACCACCCTCTCTGTTCAGCTAGTTTAGTTAACAAAATATTATTTTTAAAACTCAGGTTTTTTTTACATTGAAATGACTTACTTTCACACATGATCAAGTTTGAGGATTTTATTTTCCAGGAAAAGAAACTGAAACTTCTTTACCAGTTATTAAAATGGATCTTTCGTGCCTCATTACATCAATTATCTCTAGGAGGAAGTGTGAAAGGCCTTTAAATGGTTACTGCACTACACCTAACAGCTGGAAACAACTATGGTTCAAGCAAACAAATAAAAATAGCAAAGGGACTTTAACCTGGAAGTTTAGACAACGAGGTCCAAGACTAAGGGTAATGGAGTAGTCTTAAACTCTTGTGGAGAAATGTAGGTGTCCCCATTTCTCATCTGGCTCTGAGCTATGCACTTGGCAGAGGCATGTAGCACCTGGTAATGGTTTTGGTAACTTGGTGCTGATGAGAAATGCTAATACTTTTTATAAAAGTCTCAGCAAGGAATGCCTAATAAGATGGAGAATGTCAGTCTACAAAAAGTCAGTCCCTATTAAAGAGATTTGTTTCCAGCAGAGGATCAAATCAGTGATTTGGAAGATAAGGTAGCAGAAAACACCCACTCAGAAAAGCAAAGAAGAAAGAATTTTTTAAAATTGAGGCTAGTTTAAGGGACTTTTGGAACAACATCAAGCAGAATATTCCCATTATAAGAGTACAAGAAAGAAGAGACAGATTAAGGAATTGAAAAGAAATAATGATGGAAAACTTCTCTAACTTGGTCAAAGAAATAGAAATAAAAGTTCAGGAAACTCAGAGAGTCCCAAATACGATGAACCAAACACCAAGATACACCATCATTAAAATGCCAAAGTTTAAAGACAAAGAGAGAATTTTAAAAGCCACAGGAGAAAAGCAGTTAGTTACCTACAAAGGAGCATCCATAAGACTTTCAGCTAATTTCTCAACAGTAACTTTACAGAATAGAAGGAATTAGCTTGAAATAGTCAAAGTGATAAAAAGATTACTCTACCTAGCGAAGCTATCATTTAGAATCAAAGGACAGATAAAGAGCTCCCCAAACAAGAAAAAGCTAAAGAAATTCATCACTACCAAACTAGTATTACAAGAAATGTTAAAAAGGACTTCTAAGAAGAAGAAAAACAAAAAGATAAAAATATTAATAATGAGATGGCAATCATACATACCTGTCAATAATTACTTTAATTGTATATAAATTAAATGCTTCAATCAAATGGCATAGGATAGCTGAATGGATAAGAAAATACTACAAAAATACATATGCTACCTACAACAGACTCACTTTAGATTGAAAGATAGACACAGATTGAAAGTAAAGAGATGGAAAATATATTTCATGTAAAATGGAAACAAAACAAAAAAAGCTGGAGTAGCAATACTTACATCAGACAAAATGAACTTTAAAACAAAGTCATTAACAAGAGACAAAGAAAGACCAGTAATTCCACTTCTGTGTATTTATCTGAAGATACCCAAAATGCTACTTTTAGGGCAGGAGTGCATCCATATGTTCATTACAGTATTATTTACAATAGCCAAGATGTGGAGGCAACCTGAGTGTCCATCGATGGATGAATGGATAAAAAGAGGTGGTACACATATATAATGGAATATTGCTTGGCAATGAAGAGGAATGGGTTCTTGCCATCTGTGGGGGCATGGATGAACCTGGAGGGTATTGTGCTGAGTTGAGTATGTCAGACAGAGAAAGACAAATACCATGTGATTTAACTTATCTGTGGAATCTAAAAAACAAAATAAATGAACAAATAAAATAAATTAACAAACTACAAACAAAGAACAAAATGATGGTTGCCAGATGGGAGAGTGGTTGGAGAAATGAGTGAAAAAGGGAAAAGGATTAAGATATGCAAATTGCCAGTTATAAACACAGTCATTGGGAAATAATATATAGCACAGGAAATACAGTCAATAATATTGTAATAACTATGTTTGATATCAGGGTGAACACTTTGTATTAATAAGTTATATAAATGTCTAATCACTATGCTGTACAACTGAAACTAACATAATACTGTATGTCAACTGTAATTGAAAAATTAAAAATTCCTTGTACTGTTGATAATAGACATCCTAACAGGTATAAGGTTGTATCTCATTGTGGTTTTAAATTGCATTTCCCTAATAGCTAGTGAAGTTGAGCATTTTTTCATGAATCTGTTGGTCATTTGTATGTCTTCCTGGGAGAGACTTCTGTTCAGGTCCTCTGCCCATTTTTAATTGGATTGTTTTTTTGTTGTTGTTGAATTGTACAAGTTCTTTATATATTTTAGATATTGGCCCCTTATCAGAAGCATTGTTTGCAAATATTTTTTCCCATGTGGTTGGTTGTCTCTGCTTTCTGGTGGTTTCTTTTGCTGTGCAGAAGCTTTTTAGTTTGATATAGTCCCATGCATTTATTTTTGGTTTTACATCCACACCTTTGAGGTCAAGTTCATAAAGTGCTCCCTAAACCCAAGGTCTGTAAGTTTAGTATTGATGTTTTCTTTTTTTTTTTTTTTTTTTTGCTTTTTGGTATATGGGTAGCTCCCTGACTGGGAATCGAACCCAGGCCGCAGTGCTGACAGCGCCAATGCCGAAGCCTTAAGCCACTACACCATCAGGAAACTCCCATTGATGTTTTCTTGTATACAGTTTATTGTTTTGGGTCTTATGTGGAGGTCTTTAATCCATTTTGAGTTAATTTTGGTATATGGTAACAGTTCAAAGTTCAGATTTATTCTTTTGCATGTGGTTTTCCAATTTTCCCAACACTATTTACTGAACAGGTTTTCTTTTCCCCTTTGTATGTTTTTCAGTCCTTTGTCAAAAATTATCTGAATGTATATTTATGGATTTATTTCTAGGTTTTTAAGTCTGTTTAGATCTGTGTGTCTGTTTTTCTGACAATACCAAGCTGTCTTTATTATGATGCTTTATAGTATAGATTAAAATCTGGGAGTGTGATGTTTCCAGCCTTATTTTTTTTATGTAGGATTAATTTGGCCATTTGGGGTCTTTTTTGTTTCCATATGAATCTGATGATTCTTTTATCTATTTCTTGAAAGAATGTCTATGGGATTTTGATGGAAATTGCATTAAGTTTGTATATTGCTTTGGGTAATATGGCCATTTTAACTATGCTGATTTTTCCAATCCATGATAAATACAACATACCTTTCCATTTCTTTGTGTCCTCTTCAATTTCTTTTAGTAGTGTCTTATAGTTTTCAGTATATAAGTCCTTCACATTCTTTTTAAAGTTTATTCCTAGGTATTTATAACCAATGTCGCCCCAATAAATTTAACAATAATAAATTAATTAATTAAATTAAAAAACTAAAATTATTAAAAAGTAGTGATTTGTTTCCAATCTTGTGCCAGAAGCTCTGCTGAGTGCTCAGAATGACCAGTGCATAAGATACAATTTTATCCTCAAAAATATTTACTATCTTTACCCTTTATTGTCTGCAGAGGTAAAGCAGAGTTGTATGATATTTGTCAGATGATGGTGATTTGTGACAAGAGCTCTGGAGGGTGCTGGAAAGTGTCGCTAAGGGAGCAGTACTAAAGGAGGACTAAATGATACCCAGATCAGTGTCACTTACCCTGTCCAGCTTTCTTGACAGTTGCCTTAATCCTTGTTCCCTTGCACAGATTGGATATGATATCCTATGGAGAGGTCAAAATGACTTGAGGTTTTTACATGGGCAGTCAGAATAGTAAAGATATTCTTAACAGCAGTATTTAGGAATACAAAAGGAGGGGTGAGTTGATGAGGTGGCACATGATTAGTGAGCAGTAGACATGTTGAGTTGGAGTTTCCTAAAGGGTATCTAGGCAATGTTTGCTAGTGGATTTTTTTTTAACTTGAACAGTATATTTTTTATTTTAATTCCTTCAAGTTCTTGACACTGTTAGTTTCTAATGATGCACAGGGGAAAAGCATGTAGGCTAAAGATGTATGTTATAACTTCATGAAGTACTGTGATCTATACTATATCAATTGGACTTCAGGCAGAAAGCAGTTAGCATGTTCAGACTCAGTAGAGTTTAATAAAGGGACTATTTACAAAGTAACAGGGTAAAGGAAAAGAAAGTGCGGTACCCCAGAGCTCATAATAGCAGGGAGTTATTATCAAAAGGAGCAAGTAGTAACTAATTCCCAGAAAGAAAATAGGGAGCCCTGTGGAGAGAGCCATTTGACTAGAGCAAGGGTTTTTAATAGAAGATGAACCATGGAGCCTTCCCACAGAGGGAGCCCATCTTCTGCTAGTGCCTCCACTGGCCTGACCAGAGCCAGATAACAAACAAGTCCTATGATAGAGGCCCCAGCTCAGCCTTATGGGCAAAAAGTGGGATGTAGAAGACTGGGGAGTAGATTTAGAGAAACAGATGCCCACTACCCATACATAGCTTATGGGTCTTCACAATAGCCCTATAATAATAGCATTAATAACTAACCTGGACTGAGTGCTTACCATGTGTCAGGCAGTGTATCAGTGCTTTACATCTCATTGGATCCCTACATCAACCTTATCAAGTGGGCACTATTATTCACATTTTTATTGATGAAGACACCAAGGCTTGGATATATTAATTTGCTCTTTTACTAAACTAGAAGTATCAGGGCTGCAACATGACCCGAATAGTCTGTTGTCAGAATCACTGGGTCTGGCTACCTGCCCATTTTTTCATATGCAAAACTGAAGCTTAGAAACTTGAAAGAATTGGTTCAAGTAAATATGGTCATGAAATGATGACTGTGATGAACTCAGCTCTGTCTCTAACTTTCCCATGACATCTTGCAATTATGAGAGAGATGTGTGAGATAGGACCATGGGAAACCAAGGCTCTTTAATCTGAAGAGGTAGAGTTGGATTTGTATTGTATGGTTTTTCATGTTTGGTTTTGTTTTTTTTTTTTTGTGGGGGCTAAGGGAGAAGCATGAGCAAAATCATGGATATGAAAATGAGTGGTTTAATTAGGCTAGAGAGTCAGAAGAGAAGAGGGTGATGGAGAGAGGTGCTGGATATAACATTTAAGAGACCAAGTTGTTAAAATATGCCCGAGAAGTCAACTACATAAAGGAGGAAGAGAATTGAAAGAAAAGATCAGGAAAGGATCATAGTGATTATATCACATACCCAATGAAATAACAACAGGAGCAGCAACATTTATCTGACTTCAAAAGGAAAGATCTTTCTAGGATAGGACACAGCCTATCTTTATATATTTCCCTTTTTCACACCATGAGAGTTAAGTGTTTTCTAGAATTCCTGGACCTTCACTGACTCTCAGCAGGGAACCTGAAGAAGTTAGTTTCCTGGTTGCCCAATAAAATGATCTATTTTCCTACTATTCCCCCAACTCTCTTTTCCTTAACTTCTTTTCGTGCATCCTACCACAGCTCTGTAATTGTTTTGAAATATCTGTAATGCCTATGGGCAGGTTATCTATTCCTTCATTTGGTGTTTATTGAGTCCCTGCCATGCTAGGCATTGTTTCTAGGTGGTGGTGATACGGCAGTGAAGAAAACAGACAAAAATCTCCGCCCTCAAAAAGTTTAAATTTTAGTGGGGAGAAAATAAATTATTAAAATTTACCAAATTTCAGCTGGTGATAAGTGCTATGGAGAGAAAAAAAAGTAAAAAACAAAAGCTTAATTTTGATGGAAGTTGCAATTTTGAATAGAGAGGTCAAGACACAACATTTGTGAAAGACCTAGGAAATGGAAAAAAGGGCTATGGGGACATAGAGGGAAAGAACATTCAGTTAGGGAACATCAGAAGCAAAGGCTTGAAGACTGGCTTTTACTCTAAGTGAAATGGGAAGACATTAGGCTTTTCAGCAGAGAAAATACATGACTCAAGTTAAATGGTAAGAGGCTCACACTTGCTGTGGGATTGGGCTGTAGGTGGACAAGGACAGAAGTGAGAGACCAGTTAGGAGGCTATTGCAGTAACACAGGGGAGAGGTTATGAAAGCTGAGTTGGATGTGGGGGGAAAAATGTCAGATTCAGCATGTACTTTGAAGGTAGAGCTGATAAGATATTTGGCCAGAAGCTGGAAGGATGGAATAGCTATTTTCTGAGTTAGTAAAGACTGTAGCAGGAGCAGTTTAGTTTTGAACACGTTAGGCAACTAACTATATGTGAGATTCTGTAGTTCAGAAGAGAAATGCAGCCTGGAGATATAAATGTGGGAGTTACCAGCCTGTAGGTCTTGAGGCAGAAGCATTCTGAGTGGGAATATTTAGTGAAGTGCTGATTCTGAAGTGCTCCAACCTTCAGAAGTAGTGTACATGAGTGAAATAAACAATGGTAAGGAGACAGGGAAGTACAGTAGACTCTCAGTTAATGGGCACCCATGAAGATTGGTAGATGCCTGATAAATGTAGACTCCCACTTAACCAGAACTCAAGCAAACAGCAAAATCTCAGGCAACCGGCAAAATATTTCTGCCGTTTGCTTGAGTTCTGGTTAATGGAGAGTCTACTGCAGTTTAAACAGTTGTAAATTGGAACTTACAAATCTTGCTCAAAGGTGGTAGCTATCTCTCAGATTTAGTTAATTCCTGCCATGAAAAATGTACAGGCAGCTCAGTGGCACCAAAACTCCCCAACAAAACCTATCTCCAGGTGCCCTCCGTCCTACAGGCAGAATCTGGATGTTTGGTTCTGGGTTTATTCCTCAACCCTGTCATACTATTTGATAAGTCTCTTCTCTGCTCACAAGCTCAGATTTTGAGTAGTAACAACAGTTTTATGTTTTGAGTTCTCCTTTAATTCATAAATCCAGGCTTTACCCTTCTGGAAGACCAATGTTATGCTGGAACTATTTTCTACTGGCTTATGAGAACCAATTTTAGATTTTCTGAAATTTCACTAGCTAGATAATAAACATAGTGATTATCAAAATTAAATTACATAAACTTATAATTACATAAATTATATTAAAAACAAGGTAATAAATACTCAAACCTCATAACTTCCTATTTTGCTATGTTTTATTATTGTGTGTGCTTTTGAGTTGTTTTTTTAACTTCAATTGTATCTGTATTCTGGAAATACTACATAATGGTACATTCTCTTTCTAACTTTGCTTTCAGTGCCTTCATGTTGGTAAACTTAAATGGGCCATGGGGAATATTTACACCACAGGAATTGTCAAACAATACAAATAAGGGCTACTTTTTCAGCACACCACTCACAAATGTCATCCTTGGGAATCTATCAGAGCTGGTTGATAGAAACTGGAAATAACAATGATAGGCAGGCATGTAGACATTAAAGTTCAGATCCACTATTTCCTAATTCCTGAGAGTTTTTACATTCTGACTACTTTTTATGTCTAAAAGATTGCTGCATGAATCTTCAGAGATTGGCTTTGGAGAAGTTGTCTCTATAATTTGTACTTCCTGCTTTTCTACCAGCAAATACAAAGACTGATAGGACGCATCATCGAAGGGCAACAGAACCGTGTTCCAAAGAGTTCTCTGGAAAATAGTTTGACATTTTGAGTAAGTGTTTTCTGACTTCCACCTAATGATTAATCCTATTATAAAAATGTAACTGAAAAGAGTACACAGTTTTCCCCAGAGTTTGAGGAGCATGTAAAGAGAGATAAAGTTATAAGGATGGTGGGAAAATAATTCTTTAGGGAGGAAAACATGTATGTTTCATTTTTTAAATTCTATACCTTTGTAGTAAGTAATTCTTCAACTATTAAGCATTCAGGTTGGGTGTGATATAGCTCTCATGTAGGTAAAATCAAATGAAGTTCACTTTCCCCTCTCAGGTTTCCTGAAGCTAACCTTTTTCCTTCCTTTTTACATGTCCTCTCCACAAATACAACTTGTAAAAAATATCTGTTACAATGACCCAGGGTTTACCATTCATGGCAAATCTCTCTAAATTATAGGCTTTTCCTCATAGAGACCATTTACAGTGGGCATAATACAAGGCTGTGTTCAACTATGCCACTCTTTGAACTAGCTGTACCATGTTATTACCACACTAAACTGGAGTGGCCAGTTTTTCTATAAATAAATATCCTTCTCACTGGCTAGATGAAAATCCTTAGTAGCAGTTCCTGTATTATTGATTTCCTGGTTTCTAACTTCTCTGCTGGGAATGACTTTTGAGTTGTTTTGAAAAGAGAAGTCTTGTAAACACTTGACTGTTGCCGGACTCGAGAAAAATTCGATTAGCAGGGAATCAATAACATTATTACTCAGCTGGGTTGCCTGTAATTCTCCCATCTCTGGGCCAGGTGGGTAGATGGGGTTGAGGAGATGAGCTCTTTCAAAGAGATTGTGTGCTCTTCCTGGATTCCATTTCTTTCTTTTCAACAGTCTTTTAATTTTCTGGTATTGGAAATGGAGCTAGTAATGACAGTTTGAACAAGTCTTGCTTCTTCTCTCAGAGGCGGAGATTATTGACTTTGACAAAGGTGGTTAAAAGCTTAATTCGACACTCTGTGAGAAGCCACATCATCCTCATGAAGTAAAATCCAGGAACTCGCTAGAATTGTATGCCCCTTCACATTTCACATGTCCATGCACATACATTGTATCTTCAGGTCAGGGATTTGTTCATTGTTGTGCTTGTCTTGTTTCCTTTTCTCTAAACCTTCTAAAGAGATGTACTGGAGGTATTAAAAGGCAAAACGTCTTGTAGAAACCTCAGATGTTACCTGACTTTCTTCACTGCCATCTTTTGGGTTCCTGCAGCTACATTCTCCAGCCGTGGGAACACCTTCCTGGCCAGGAGCCCCTGGTCAGAAAGGAACATGTGCTCCCAGAGTCAAGTCAGCTGTTAGATCCTAGATGAGTTCTAATCTTTTGTATCCATTCTGATAATGTTTTCTTATGAAATGCCCCTCCATTACCTGAATTCTCAATTCTATTATCTGAATCACTGTCCATCCTTGCTAGGGTGTGCCTGCCTGACCGTGCAGCGTGTGACTAATGATGACCAGATCCCCTGATTTGTGCCCATCTGTTTGGCCTTTCATTTATTATAACCTGGCTATACATTTGAACCACAAGTGAACTTATGTAATATGAAAAACAGAGGCATTTATGGCTGGACTTTTTCTAGACAGTCCTCATCTATCTGGGCCCCACACCTAGGAAATCAGATTTAATTGGTCTCATGTGAGTCATTGATATTTTAAATTAATGGTCCTTGTTATAGGCTAAATTAAGTCCCTCCAAAATCATATGTTGAAGGTCTAACCCCTCGGATGTGACTGTATTTGGAGATAGGGCCTTTAAATAGGCAATTAAGTGAAAATGAGATCATTAGCAAGGGTCAGAATCTAATATGACTGGTATCCTGATAAGAAGAGGAATCCAGGACATAGACACATATAGATGGAATTCCATGTGAAGACATGGGGAAAAGAAAGCCATTGATAAGCCAAGGAGAGAGACCTCAGAAGAAACCAACCCTGCTGACACTTGATTTCAGACTTGTAGCCTCCAAAAATGTGAGAAAATAATTTTTGTTGTTTAAGCCTCCCAGTCTGTGGTATTTGTTCTGGCAGTCCTAGCAAACTAAGATAGTCCTTTAACAGATTCAATAAATAGCCAGGAATGGGAACCACTAATCTTCTGGTTCTGAAATTTTAGCATTCATCAATTTATCTGGAGGGCTTGTTACAAGTCAGGTTGCTGAATCCAACATTTAGAATTTTTGCTTCAGTATACCCTGAGTAGGAACAGAAAATCTGCATTTTATCAAGTTTCCAGGTGAAGTTGATGCAATTAGTCCCACAACCACATGTATTTGCAGACCACTGCCCTAACTTATGTTTTGTTGTTGATATTCCTCAAATGTCCAGCTTTCTCTATCAATTCTTATCTCATGAAACAGCCTCAGTGCTCAGGAGTTCCTTGGTCTTTGGTCCTGGTTCTCCCTGGGCTGACCAAGTCAGTTGCCCTTGATTTATACACGTATCTCTTTAGGGAAACGACAATTCTGGGGGAAAAGAAAACATGCCTGGGGAAGAGCCGCAATCTTATTAAGTCGGTATATATGTCTATAAATTTATGTGTTTTTCTACAAAGGGTTTGAGACAACTACTAAAATTTGGGAGAACTGGGTTACTTCACATCTAAAGATCTGAAGATCTAAATAAATGTTTCAAATTTAATACATTAAATATTAAATGCATTCTATAGGTTTCTGTGGAATTAATTTCACCTAATTAATTAATAGTAATAAATTTTCCTCTGAATAGTTTATTACCATTTATTTTGAAGAGCTAATAATAATAATAATGCTTTTTCACATTTGAAGAGTACTTTGCAGTGTGCCAAGAAAAGGATGTATGTGACCTTCCTATTAACCCACTTTGGTCCTCTGAGGCCTAATCACATTGAAAATTTTAAATTATTTCTTCTTGATATCCATCTCCTTGACTCTCAATTAGCTGATGCTCAAGATTTTCACTGTAGTAAGCTATTCGTGTCCCCTGTTTGCTACTAAAAGTGCCTTTAAAAGTTCAACTTGACCAATACACCCTTTTAAGCACCCTAGAGGGAAAGGCAGCCTCTTAATCTGTGAATTTCTTGTGAGTTACCTTTATGTCCCTAATGAAAAGGACAGTGTAAAGTATGGATAATTAAGCAATAAATGGTTGTTAAAACAATCAGAAATGAAACTTGTATCCTACACAGAATATACTATGTCTCACCTTTCTGTTTTTGCGTATGTTCTTCCTATTCTTGGGCTTCATGACCCTCTTCTTCGTCTAACTTGGATTTCAAGATTCAGTGAAAATATTTATTCTGAACTGAGTTTATGAACTAGCAGACTCCATAACTGTGCTGTTCACCCCTTTTCTTTAAAATGTAGTGGCTATTAATTTAGTAACCCCATCAATAAAAGCTAACCTTTAGAGACCCTGTGTAAAGTACATTTACATTTGTAATTTCGTCTAATCTTTACAACAGTTACCTTAGAGCTGTTAAACACTACATTTCTCAGCCCCACCTGAAACCAGCTACAACAGAATATCTGGAGATGAATCCCAGGAATTAGCATTTTGAAGAGTCCCTTGTGATTTTAATGTGCAGCAAACATTGAAAATCACTGAGTCAAAGGATCCATGTGTATGGCACAAACCATAAGCCTTCTTTTATTTGAATGAGCTCTTATAACCCCAAAGAGATTTAGAAATAATTCAAAAGTTCTCCATTCTTGGTCTCTCTTCTTCCTTCCTTTACAATATTTCCACCCTTGTCTGTTTTTCAGCTCTTCTCCACAATTTAGGATCCAGTTGTTCTACCTACTTTCTATACTAAAACACTTTGTCTCTTCTCAATTCCTCCTATTTGCTTCCCCAGTTGCCACCAAGATCAGTAGTATAAAAATAAAAAAAAATCTTCTCAAACTAGCCTTGAAGAGCCTCACTCCATTTCAGTAAGGTAATAATGACCTGTTCAAAGACAGTAAGCCCTTCAAGGGTGAGGCTTTGCACGTCTTTTTTATCTTAAGTTATAAACACTCAACAGGGGTTCCCTGGTGGTATAGTGGCAAGGCTTCAGTGCTCTCAATGCTGCAGCCTGGGTTCAATTCCCAGCCAGGGAACTACCCTCCCCCCAAAACAAAACAAAACAAAACAAAACAAAACAAAACAATAAACACTCAACAAATGAGAGCAAACTACCACCTCCGTGAAAAGGCTGGTAGTAGAGATGATGCAGGGATTTGTAAATTGAGTTAAAGATCTTTGAACTTTTTTTATGAAGTGCCTTTGAAAGGATCTAAACCAGATAGTGACAGGTTCAGAATAGCATTTGCAAAAGATCACAGGGGCTACAGCTGAATTGACATGGAATGAGTTAGGAGATTACTGAAGACAAAGACTGGAGTTGTGGAGTAAATGCATATTTTAGAAGTGAAATGTATAAGGCAGCTTGAACTAATAGAACACTCCATTTCTATTTTGTTGTGTTTGAACAAGACTCATGGACCATTTCAAATAGTACGAATAGCCAGCCTATTGGCACCTTGAATTTAGCCCAGTCACACTAGGCTGACCATACATACCATTTGTTTTCTGTCCTGTTTAAAACGGTACATCTGGTCAGTCTATCATGAGATGATTCGGTATCACTCTGCGTTTTAAAAATATGTTGTAAAAATAATAGCATTTTAACAACTATTTAGCATAATTTGATCACTTCTGAACCTTGTTTCCTTTCTAAATTAAACATAAGCTTGGCTCTTAAACAAAGGGGGTGGGGTTCCAAAGGTAATGAAATAAACTTTTCTGGTTTTCTCTCTTGACCAACACTGATTTTGATATAAGTGTTCAGCAAACATAAAAACATTCCATATCAAACAGTAAGGTTTTAAATCAGCTGGACACAAGAACAAAAAAATGATAATTAAAGTAAGTCAACTCTTCCTTCAATCCATTGCTTTGTGCACCTCTCTGCATGTGTTCATTATAATTTAAGTTCTTAAAAGTTATTAAACCAATTGGTACCTGAGGGTTATAGTGGAGTGGAACTTCTAGAGGTTCGACTCCACATTTCACTCACAGATAAGTGCTCAGGGTCCACCAACCATCCTGGCATTTAAGAATTTTCCCAGTGGTACCTAAGAGGAGTCCACAGAAAGAACCCATGGAAGCCATGGATAGGGTGGCCATATGTTGTCATGTACCCAGGACATTTCCAATTTATGCTATAATTTGGGCCTAATTTTAATCTTACTCCTTTCATTTTCAAAAGTGTCTTGACTTGACCATAAGTTACTTGATCATTCTAGCTGTGAAGGACAAAGCAAATGTTTGTGTTGTGAAGGAAGATGATTCACCACAATAAAACAGTTAACTATTCTTTCTTCTTAATCCTCTGAGGAACTAAATTGGGTGAGAGACAGAATTATGTGCGTCTGTGAGTTGGAGCAGGGAATAGCCACTGGAAAGGAATGGAAGTTAGGTGGAGTGGAAGGGGAATTGAAGGTTTCTCAAACCCTCATTATAGATGACAGGAACTATAGAAGAAACAAGTACTTTATAATGGATACCAGTAAATTAGGGCAAAAATTATGATGAAAAATAGAATAATTGCTCGTCCTATGATCCAAATCTTAGTATCTCATTGGCAAAATGATTTGGAAACTGGCCAGGAAAATTGCAGCATATCAGCGATAAAAGAGAATCACCAATGGCATGTATGAGGGCAAGAAGTCAAGAGGAATGGAAAGCAAGTTGAATAGACTCAGTGCACCTGCAGCATGGGGTGAGTCAGGGAACTCTGCTATCTCTGCTGGTGGACTGACTTTCATTCTCATGCCACCTATGGAGCTGATGACTGCCATCTTTAACAAACTGACTAAATCTTTCTGTGCCTTGCTTCCCCAAACTGGAAAATGAGAAGCATCAAAAGTGACTATATCACTGATAAAGATACAGCTTTGTATTAGAAATAGAAATCTTATCTGGGATTCTATTTTTTTTTGTCTGAAGCTTCAGTAGGATGGGGAGCAAATCTGTGTCCCTCATATATTTGTGGAGCCTTTTCTTAGACTAGGTTATCCCTGACTAGACTGAAACTTATTATTGCTTGTCAAAAAGAAATTCCAAAATTGTGATATATGTATTTTTACCTTAAAAGCCACAACTCCAATTTAAGCAAATATGTACACCACACAAAAATGAATAAAATTGATGTTTATTTTTGTGGCTTCACAAACTCACCCATATAAGAAAAAATAATCTTATTGGACTCTTGAAAGTGGAAGTCTAGATTCATTTTCAGTTATATAAACACAGACTTAACATTTGAGAAACTAACTGCTCTCACATCCTAGAAGTCAGCAAAATAAATCAATATTGTTTATTTTTAAAAGACAAGAAAATAGGTTTTTGTAATCAGTCTGATATGAAATGTCAATGCTCATACTCAAAAGTGGAGAATTTTTAAAAATGTAAATTGTATAAATGTTCTTTTTTCCTGCATTTTCTAAGGCACTAGATCTTCTTACTCTCCTCAGCCACACCCACCAGTGGAGTGTTTTACGGGCAAAAACCTTGCTACTTAAAGGTTCCAAGACAACAACATGGACATCACTTAGGAGCTTGTTAGGAAGAAGAATCTCAGATCAGAATCTATCTGCCTTTTACTAAACTCTCTGGGTGATTTTCAAATACATTTAAGTTTGAGAAGCACAGGATTAGAGAACATTTGGCTAGGAATAGAATAGATCATTAAAATAAGTTAATTAGAAGATTTAGTAGAATTAAAACACTTTGTGTTTGCATCCCAAAGAAATTATATTAATCCTCTCTGGGCTCTTTTCTTATACCTGTGTGCACAGTGATGTCTGCTTGTTGCCTCTTAACCGCTTGCTTAGAGTATCTTTCTCTTTCATATTATATATGGTGGTTACAAGTAATTGAGCTTAAACTTTATAATTGCTATTACTTAGCAAAATTTCAAACTTCCTCTAAAATTACTTCACTCCCAACCTACAATATACTCTATTTACCCAGCCTATATCTGTTTTCTTTTCTCCGAGACTCCCTCCATGAAAGCAGACATAATATGAAATAGAAGAATGGTTTGGCTTGGGAATGTCCTGGTTCTGGGAGTGCAGCCATGGACCAGTGCCAGCCAGAATTAAATGAATGATAGTAGGGGTAAAGCGAGCCTTGGGATCTTCATTAACACAAGGAGGGGCATATTTTAGTCATGGGTAACAGAATTTTGCTGTAGCATAAACCACAACTGGTAAGAATGTTCATCTTTGAGGGCTGAAACATTCTTGGCTGATAGTGCTTTCAAGAAGCACCATCATTGGAAGGAGCTGCTTAGAAATTTTTTTCTTTTATATATTCACTAATAATTATAAAGCTTCTCCCCAATTAAAATTAAGAACGTATTTTATATTTCTCGTCTGTAAAATGGAGATTAGAAACCCATCTTGAAGAACTGTTTCAGAGAATCAAATGAAATGATGTATTTATGGTCTCTAGCATAGGACCTGGCACTTAATCACTCAATAAATATTAAATATCTTCCTTTCTCCTTTCTTCTCTAACTGTTTTCAAATCAGTGGGCAGGATTACTTTTTGTGATTCACCAAAAATCCTGAGAGACAGTCACAACTGTGATTGAAATCCAAATGTGTGAATGTGATGTGCACATAGCAGCAATATAAAGGATTACACTGCTGTGCTGTGGGAATGGGGCTGATTAGTTTCAATAAATGTTAATATTAGTATAGTTCTGAAATTTTTCTGCAACCTCACAATAAAGAGAACCATGGCCATCTTCAAATATTTAGGAGGGCCATTCTTTTCTACTGTCTTACCTTTAAAGACCATGCAGGAATTAATTCTAAAAAAGGAAAATGTTACTAAAATGCATTTATTATGTTTATTTTTCTAAGAATATCATTATCATCATATTTATTCAGTCATTGATTAACATTTAATTATTTTTAGTACCAGACAGTGTGTTAGGTGCAAAAGATAGAGGATTCAATAAAACAGTCAGCCAACAAATAAATATATAATTACAAATTTTGGTAAGGGCATTCAAGGAAAAGAAAGGGTGTTAGAGTAATTTCTGTAGTGAAACATTGTGATCATAACCATTTTTAAGCTACCAACGCAAATGACTCAAATGGAATTGGGAAGACATACACTGTAGCACATAAATACCATCATATGGTGTTTCTACCATATTGATACAACAGAGTTAAAGAACCTTAAAAACACAGATAATAATAAAATAGAGTAAAATAATTGGGATATGTGGGATATGATGAGTTTTGAGTATTTTTTACCTTTCTATCTAATATAATGTATTGAACTGTACATTTATAACTTTTAATTTTTAACAATGGACATGTTTAACAATTGCCTCACTACACTTTTAAAGATATTAACAATCAAATGAGTTGACACTACCACACCCCTGCTAAAGGATGTTGGAACAGAGGATGGTTCTAGTTATAATAATAGTTTCCATGCATCTACTGCTTACTAGACCCCAAGTATTATTCTAAGTACTTTAGATTTGCAATCTCATTTATTTCTTACTATAGCTCTGTAAGGTAGGTATTACTATTATTATTTGTATTCCTATTTTACATATGAAGAAATGGAAGTACCTAGAGTTTATTTAGCTTGTCTAAGTTCATAAAATTACAACTGCCTTTTTCCAAAGACAGATACATTTTATCACAAATTTATTGTACCTATAAAGACAAAATCAACATCCTGATGAGATAGAATTTAGCAATGAGAATAACAGCTTTATTGGCAGTATGAATAAAGATCCAAGGCTCTTTAAGAGAGGGAGGCATGCATTGTGCCTTGGGGAGGAAGAATGGGGCTTTGATGTCTCTGCTAAGAATTATCAGTTGAATAAGTGGGTAGTTTGGTGAGAAGGTACTATTGGTAAAGAGTGGTGTGAAGTTCATGGTGCATGCTTGGAAAGGTGAGAGGGTGAGCTGTTTGGTGTAGCTGGAGTCAAGGTTTGTTTAAGTAAGCGATACCAGAGAATATGGAGAGGTAATGTGGAATGGATAAACCCTGAGGTAAGGGCCTTGAGAAAGATCACAAATTAGATGTGTGCAGCTTAGAAAAGCAAAGCAGTAAACCCAGAATGTAACCGATCAACAGGGGCTCTTGAGCTAGCAGCCTTGGTGACTCAAAGAGCAGACTTACTTTATGTGTGATGTTCACTTTTATGGGTTAACTTGGCTAGGCCACAGTACACAGACCTTTGGTCATACACTGTAATTGATGTTTCTGTGAAGTTATTTTTTTTGGGTGGTATTAACATTTAATACCAGTAAACCAGAAAACTTTGAGTAAAGCAGATTGCTCTCCATAATGTGAGTACATTTCATCCCATCAGCTGAAGACTTTAATAAAAAGACTGATCTCCCCAAAAGGAGAGAAAATTCTGCCAGCACACTGCCTTTGGACTTGAATTGCAACTTTTTGTGAGTCTGCAGCAGCTGGGTTACCGCTACAGTCTGAATGTTTATGTCATCCCCAAATTCATATTTTAAAATCATTCTAATCCCTAAAAATGATGGTCTTAGGAGGTGAGGCCTTTGGAAGGTTGCTTAAATCATGAGGGTAGAATCCTTCTGCTGTGATAAGTGCTTTATAAAAGACCCCACAAAGATTCCTAGCCCTTTCCACCATGTGACAACACAGAGAGAAGATATCAGCTATAAACCAGGAAGCCGGCCTTCACGAGAACATGATCGTGCTGGCTCCTTGGTCTTGGACTTCCCAGCCTCCAGAACTGTTTTCAGAAATTTCAACAAAATTTATCTTTTCAAAATTTTAACTTTTTTTTTCTTTTTTTTTTTAATTCATTTTTATTGTTAGACTTATTGGGGTGACATCTGTTAGCAAGGATTACATAGGTTTCAGGCATACAATTCCACAGTGCATTGTCAACTTGATGTATAATAAGTTCACCACCTAATGTGACTTCTCTTTCCATCACCTTATATTTAGCTCCCCCCGCTCCTCTCAAAATTTTAACTTTTCAAAATGTTTAAACAAAATTCTTGTTGCTTATAAGCTACCCAGTTTGTGGTATTTTGTCATAAATGCTTGAAATAAATAAGACATCTATTTTGCAGATTTTTGGACTCACCACTATCCACAATTACATGAGCCAGTTCCTAAAATCAGTCTGTCCATCCATCCATCCAGCCATCCATCCATCCATCCAAACATGCTATTGTTTCTGTTTCTCAGAGAACCCTAGACAAAATGGAATATAGGAGTGACAGATAGTATAAAAAGTTGTGGGTAGAGAAGGGAACTTCTGATGTGAGAATTAAAAGTAAAGAAGCTCCAGGTAGCTTTAATATTGTTAACAAAAACAGATAAAAAGGTCATTGATATTGAGGCCACAAAGAGACGAGGTTGTCGGCTGGGTCACTGTTCAGATTGGATGATATAAGGCACAGAGTAGAGAAAACGTGATGAGCCAGATGTCCTGGGACTGGGGTGAATGGAGTGGATGAGCTGACGGAAGCAGAAAAGACGGGGACCTAGATGATGGGGTTACACGTAGCAGGGATCTGTAATAACGGTGGAACGAAAGGGTTTGGTGATTCCAAGCAGCTGCAGTTTTTAGAAACCAAATGTGTAACTCCCTAAGAGAGAGCCCTCCTAAGGGAAATCGTATCAAGGGCAACAAATCTGCCCATTCATTAGAGGCAGCTCCAGAATTCCACAGAGAACCATACGGCTGGACGGTAAACTGTGGATCCATCTCAAAGCTGAATTTACATAGCAAGCTGAGGTGTAACCATCACACACACACACACACACACACACACACACACACGTTTCAGGTAAAGGAAAATAGTAAAGTTTTCTAAGGGTGGTTCTATTCACACTGCTTAAGTCTGAGAAAGCATAAACTTCCTAGAGATGAATGTATTGGTGTACCCATAGGATCACTGATGGAAATTCCCGGGGCCAACTACTATCTCCATCACCCTCTTGGTGTTATGGAAACAAGGGTGTGGTTGCCTTCATCATGACTGTAAGTTTGTGATGTGAGTTAGGAAGCAGTGTTGATGACATAACTTTCTGAGTATTTTAGCTCTCTCCTTTCCTTGTTTTCCAGTGCTAAATTCTTCTCAAAGAGTTCTGTGAGCTGAAAGTTACTCAAGGCAGAGTAAACAGATTTGCTTTAGCATCCTTAAAACAGGCCATTTTGTGTGGTTTCAGGTTCATTGTACTTCTTGTTTTCTTTCAGTCTTATGCTTTTTTTCAACAATAGTTTCAATTTGCTTTGGAAGAAATGATGACAAAGACATTCTGAGAACTCCAGAACACCTTATGCTATGACTCAATCCCTAGTGGTAAACTGCCTTTTTGTGTGGCCTCAGGGGACATGATTAGCCACACCTGACAGAGACCACTGTGGGGTTGTTTGATGTGGGAAAATGTGCCAGAACATAACATTTAAAAATCCTTCAAATTAATTTATATATCACTACTGTGAATTACTAAAATAAGATTACAGTCAGCTATGGAAAATTCAGTAAATCAATCAAGATATAATTGTTGAGCTCCTACTATAGGAAATGTTTTGGTAAGTGCTTTGAAGAATAGAAAGATATCAAAAGCCTTCTACCTGCTTTTAGAAATGCTGCAGGCTAATTGAGGAGAAAGTAAAAGATCATACAAGGAAGCAATAAAGCAACAATGTAGTATATGACAATTATTATTAAGGGATTAAAGAGATGGTTATAGATTGGAGGCTTGGGAGTATCCTAATAGAGTAAGTGAGAACTGAGAAATGCTCTGAAGGATGGATGAGAATTTAGATAAAGAAGAGGGCATAGGTACACAAAGCACACAAAGAGAGTTTCAGCTGTGGGGTTAATGCAATAAAGTTTGTACATTACCGTGCAGGCACTGAAAAGCCTTTAATAAGTTAATATGCATATGAAAGTGATAGTTTAGGTAGATGAGATGAGTAGTAGGGTGACTGATAAAGTTGCAGTTAGGATACTCTTGTGAAATATCCTAAATTTGATTTTTGGCTCTGCCATTTATAAGCTGAGTATCTTTTGCAAGTTACTCACATCTCTAAAACTTAATTTCTCTATTAAGAAAAGATAATAATAGCATCTTTCTCATCATGTTATGTCGCAAGAAAGTGATATATAAAAACAAACAATGCCTGGACCAGGAAAGTTATAATAAAAATAATGGTCTTTATTATATTATTTGTAATAAAGGTTCGAAACCAAGTGATAGAAGTTAAAAGAAAATTAGATTGGAGGAAAACAAAGAATTGGCAAGATTAGCCTGGATACAGGCAGTAAAAGAAAAGGCAACATCAAAGTGGACTCTGGGTTTAGTGTTGAGAAAGCAGATGATACCACTAGTATCTATGGAAAACAAGCCAGGTAGGAGAGAGGCAAGTAGTCTCTCCATTGTACTTACTGTTTCTGGGAAGAGCCTGGTATTCTCCCCAGGACCAGGTCAGAAACAAAGTCACATCAAGGTCTTGGAGATTGACCTGGGCAAGACTAGTGGTGAGGTGAGTGCTTAGCAGTGGCAAAATGACAGAGAACAGAAGTCAGGGAGATCCAGTCACAGGCATCCGGACCCTCCCTGGAGGGTGAGGGGTGTCTGCATGGAGGCAACAGAAGGGTCCAAGTTGCAAACCGAGTGAAGGTCAAGAAGCAGCCAAGGTTTAAGGAACAGGCAGGAGTAAAATTTTAGCAAAAGATGCTTTCCCAGAGGAATAGAAAATTGAGACTTAAGGGAATAAGATGAAGGAAGATCTTGTGCTGGAAGGTATGGTGGAACGATGGGTGAGGAATGAGAAAGAGAAATATGGTAGAAACACAGAATCTGTAGTTAAGTATTAAAATAGGAACTGAGTTATAAGGAGGAAAACAACCTAGAACTGGAAGTATAATACAACAGCAGAGAGGGATCAACAGTTCTAAGGCAAAAAAGCTTTGCTTTCTTGTTCTTTTTCTAAAATTTTATTTTGTTTATTAAATATTCAATAAATCTGAAAGTACTTATAAATTACATATAGGTATGAGAAAAGTAATATTCAGAAACATCAACGTTTTGTGGAGTATAAAGCTCATGCAATTTGTGGGACCTTCTTTAAAGATAAAATCATAAATACAAAATTAGACATAAATGTGGACATTTCTTTAGAATTAAAAAATCACAATAAATTACAAACTTTAAAAAGGCAAAAAGGTACTACAAACTTTACAAAACCCAGAAAAAGAAATATAGTATTTATTTAGTAGTATTTTTGTTCTATTTTTAGTTGCATAATGGAGAAATGCAGTTATACAACCTTTTCCATGGTTAGAGGTTCTAACTGAAGAGTTTAACTGTATAGCTCTGGAAGTGATTTTAATAAGAAATAGTTGTGAGGACAAAAATAAATGAGGAGAAAATAGCAGGAAGTGGTGCAAGCCCCAAGATGCTTCATATCTGTGCCAATGAAACACTGGAACTCTGGTTGAGAATTAGCCATAACGGTGAATTGTTTATTCCTGGAAATTCACCCTATACAGAGTCAGTCAAGATATGGATTCATACTTGCTGATTGTTCTGGGGCATGATATACATTGAAGGGAGAAAATACAGGTGGGGAGGTAAAAGAAGGAGGAAAAGTTGGGTCATATAGAGGACTATTTGATAATGTGATCTTCCCTCATGTATGTCCTGGATAGATGACAGTGAAAATTGAAACAGGTTTTTTATAATAAGAATTATTTGGGTATATTTATGTAATTTAATATGATAGATAAATTTGGTTGAGAAGGGAAAATGAAGTAGATCCATGTGTTCTAATAAGCAAAGATGTTCATTATTTTTTTTAAAACCTAAATTATGCAACAGAATAGTATGATCATTTTGTGTGAAAAGAAACAAAGGAATACACACATATGCACAGGTGCACGTGTGCATACACACACACACACACACACACACACACACACACGCCCACATAAAATCATGTGGAAACACACATCAAACTGTTATTTAATAGTGGCTATACCAGAGGAGTAGGTGTGGTATAAGGGAATGGAAAAGGTTTACTTTTTGTTAAATCTGCTTATTTTTTACTTCTATAATGAATATCTATTTTTTTGAAACCAAATTTAAAGACTTGGTGCAGATATAGAATATGCATGAGACTGATTGATCTGGAGAAACTGTCAGGTATTCTGTCCCTAAATTGCTCCTATTAGCTGACCAGGGCAGAGTATTCTCTTTCATCATACCTTACAATAAACTTACCTTGACATAAAACTTGAGATTAAAAATAACTGATTATACAATAAATTCTAGGAAGTAGCATCATATTAATTATATCATATTATGATGACCAGCTCTTGCTTTATCTTTTAGTCTTTCATTTCCTGATTTATTTTTCAATCTCTACTTATTCCTAATTATTTGATAACTCTTTTCTTACCCTAAGTGATTAGATTGTGAAACAATTGGAACATTTCTATCACAATGCTCCTCTTTATATATTTAAAGTTTTTCTGAATAATAATCAGTTAATCATAGCTTTTAACTTTATTAATCACATTTGGGTAGCCCTGAAAACTGACATGAACAAGTGGACTCCAGAGTTTTAAATGAGAATAACTCTGAGTGTTTCATGGTGCTAAAATTGCAGGGGGACACAAAATACTCCTTGGGTTATTAGGAAAATGAAATAGACTGGTGTATGTACAAGGGGTTTAAAAATAAAATAGAAATAGTAGTTATTGCTTCAATAATTATTCTATTTTGGTAAGAGTTGCATTTACTTAAAGTGTTTAAAGATTCCAATTTTATAAAATTCTATATAGTTTCTTTCTTCTGTAAAATCTTCACTTAATATCAGAATACATGATTGTTTTCAGCCAGCTTTCTCTGCTGGTTTTATGCTTAGAAATCATATGACATTATAAGACAATAAAAATAATTTTCTTAGGTAAAGTTTACTTTGGGGAGCATGGTATGGCCTATCCTTTACCTATAATTTCAATGCTGGATGAAAAAAGTGTATATTCATATATGAACAGACATATGTATTTATGTACATAGGAGCTTTTTTTATAAATTTGATTATAAAATAATATATGCTCATAATAGATAACTTGAAAAAAAGTAGAAATAAAACATTTAAAACATGTCTGAAATCCATCAAACAAGTCCTTAATTAATAGTTCAGTATATTTCCCTCCAGTCTTTTACAAAAATTTTTGTTTATACACATGAATAACCCCACATACTTTTTCTTTTCAAAATTGAGGTCATACTCCTGAAACCATTTCATACCCTTTTCTCCCCCTTTGAGAATTTTCTCGTGACATTAAGTGTAATTTGTAAAAATGTTTAACAATTACATAATATGCATCATATGGCTCTATTAAAATAGTTATCGTTTCCACATGTATTAGGATTAGGGTCTTGATAGGAAACAGGTGATCCACACAAGTGACACAACTAACAGGAATTAAAAAATGGATGGTTTACAAGTGTGCCAGCAAGGTCAAAAACACCAACAAGGATGGTAAAGTACATAGGAGCCATGATCACCCCAGTCTGAAGAAGGAAGGAGAATGGTTACCAGAATCTGGAGAGAGCTGCAGTGATCAGAGAGGGTCTCTAGGTAGGTGCTTTTGTAGGGAATACAGCCACTGACAACCCAAGCCTGGTGGCGAGGGAGCTGGGGAAATAAACTCTCCCCATTCTCTCTGTTCCTGCCATCCAACCTCTTGATGCTGCTTACTTAATCAGAAATCAGAGGGCAAGGCAGTCTATTGGTTTAGCACAAAAAGGTCAGCTGCTCCCATGGGAAGAAGCTTGGGTAGAGAATATATCTAGACTGGGAAATAGTCAGCACACATATTTTTGGTGTTTTTTTCCCCCTAGTTTTTCCACTATTGTATCAATAAAGTTGTGAGTAATGCTATGGCATACACAACTTGACATCTAATGAGCAGAGATATTAGGTATTATGAATGAATGATCAGCCTGCCCTCTCAGTGATGGGATAATGAAAAAAAACAAACAAACAAAAAACTTGCATTGAGCATCCTACACATGACTAAAATTATGTAATCTAATCAACAATTGTCCTTGTTTTACTCCACAGCTGATACTAACAAGACCTACAGGATAGAATTTTGGTTTTCTATCTAGGCACACATTCCATACTGTCACATCCAAGTGATGTTTTATAATAGTTAGCAAAATGAAGCAAAGTCACAGACCACTGATCTAAAGCTGTCATTTCCAGAACTCTCTGCTTCTGCTGTCCAAGGGAAAGCAGAGTCAAGAAACAAGTCAAGACCTCCAAGATGACAAATGGAAGAACTCATATTTTTATGTTCATCCTTCATTGTTATTTTTCCTAAAAGGAACCCAGCATGCAGGATGAAAGGAAATCTCCTAGACTGTAGAAGAACCTTTTTAGTCTTCATAGCATGGGTCTTTAAAGCATGGTTGAATTTGGCCCTGCCAATAACTTACAAACAGTAATTCAGTTTTATCTACACATGCTTTAAGAAAGAAGCACAATAAAACTAAGACTTTATGCCAGTCACTTGTCATGGAATGTTCAATATATTTGGGATAAAATCTCATAAAATTTTATAAAATGCTATTATTAAGAATTTGTATGATCTCTGCTGAAAAGCCTTCTGACAGTAAAGTACTATATACAGTTGCTTCTTTTTCCTTATGAAAGAAATCAATTCCTTTTTATTTTAACTGTAAATAAGAGAACATTCTTTTCTCTCCTTCTAATCCATCTAAATAGCAAAGTAGGAGGGGTAATTTTTTTAACTCAGCAAGTGAGGAGATGTTGAATGAAACTTTTATATCCATTTCAATAAACTACTAGGTTTGGGCAGCATTGGGAAACTTTTAGTTCTTTGTCTTTCTCCATAGAAACTCTTAAATGGCTGGATACAATGAAAGGTTTCAAAGAAGATCATTTTGTATCTTTGTTTTTTTTTTCACCTTTAATTTTACAGTAGTTTTAGACTCCCAAGAAGTGCAGAAATAGTATACAGTTCTCATACCTTTTATACAGCTTTCCCCAATGACAGCACCTTACATAATCACAGTGCATTTTTATCAAAACAAGGAAACCAATATTTTACAATACTGTTAACTAAATTTCATGCCTTATTAGGATTTCACCAGTTTTCATACGCACTCATTTGTGTGTGTATGTGTGAGGGTGTGTGTATTTGTATGTAGTCCTATGAAATTTCATTACACATATAGATTTGTGCAGCCATTATGACAGTCAGGACGTAGACCTGTTCTACCACCACAAAGAAAATAACTCGTGTTACCCTTTAGCAGTCATACCTCTCCAATTTTAGCCCCTGGAAATCTCTGATCTGTTCTCCATCTGTCCATTTTTACAATTTCAAGAAATACATCAAATAGAAAAACTCAAGAAACACAGAATTTCACTCAGATGAGTGATGTAAAACTGAAAAGTAACAAACAAACAAGCAAAAACTCAGAGACACAGACAGTAGTTTAGTCCTTGCCAGAACGTAAGGGTGGCGAGGTGGTAGAAGGGGATAAAGGGAGTCAAATATGTGACAATGGGGAGAACTGACGTTGGGTGGTGAACACACAATGCAATATACAGATGATGTATTATATTGATGTTTTATTTTATTTTTCTCTTTAATTGGTCTCTTTTTCTATTCCTACATCAATATCATTATATTTTATTAAATTTTGGCTTCGAGAAACATTTTTATAATCATTTTATAAATTAAATCCACCATCACTATTTGATCAAGTATCAAAAAGTCACATTGAGATATGCAGACTTTTATTACAATTAGCAAAATGTTTACATTTATTTGGAAATGATTAAACTGTTTTCAATGTGAAAGATTTGCATTCAGTTTCTAAGTAAAGAAGTATTGCATATTAATTGCTAAATTCAGACCTATATTATTTTATTCTGGGGTGTTATTATGAACGGATCATTTTGCACATTGCTTTCTGTCTGGCTATCATTAGAATATGGGAAAATGTATTAATTTCATCTTACCCAATTTTCTTATTAGTTCTAACCTATTTTTAAAATCCACTCCATTTGGGTTTTCCAGGATGGTAAAATAATCAGCTCGTGTGCAAATACTGATCATTTTATTTTCACTGTTCCCATTTTATACCTCCTATATTAGATTCTCATTTGGTTGCACTGACAATCACATCTAGAATAAATTTAGGTAATATAATCGTATTAGTCATATTTATATGAACAAATGTCCTAATGCAAACAAACCTTGGATTTGGAGAATAAATACATAGTGGGATATATTATTTTATTTTGCCATATCATGCTAATATTTTTATTATTTTTGCATTAATTCATATGTGAGACTGTGTTACAGGAGGGTTTTGCTAATTACACCTAAACACATTATAGAACTTTCTTTCATTCTCTAATCTTAACCCAAGTAAGTAGTATGAGAAATACTTGTTCAGGAAATATTTTTTGGGAAAAAAACTACTCATACCCAATTGGGTCAGGTACCTAGGGCAAGGAGAGAGTACATCCTTGATATCTCTCTTCATTTTCTATATAATTATTTGTTTCTTAGAACTTCCCATCTCTTCTTTAGTCCACTTTGCTATTTAGTTTATACATACTTTTTTAGAAAATAATAAATTTTCCTTGAGATTGTTAACTTTATTGTCACAGAACTCTACAGAGCATGCTAATTATGATTTAGTAATTTACATTTTTATGAAAAAATAAAGCCACTAACCGAATTCTGACTGCAGTATTATGTTAATAAAAATAAAAATTATATAATACCTTTTCCTTAAACTTAGTGAAAATTTTCCTCTCTATTTTTCTCATTTCTTCTTCACCCAAAGAGGAAACATTTAACTCATGTGTTTCCACCTACTTTTTTTCTCTCTCTTGATGGTGATCTTTCATATCCTTTCTTCTCTTGTCCCCTTTAAACCTGGATTACGTCTAGCCTTTTCTCCCTCCTCTCCTCCTTCAAAAACAATTATAAGTTAGAAAGGATTCAGAATAACATATTCTCAAAATGTTCCAGTTAATCTATTTCTCATTACCTAGGCTAAATCATAATATGAAGAAAATGAGTGTGTGATTTCTGAAAACTCTATAGTCTGGCTCAATAGGAACCTTTCAGATAGCCACATATGTCAGGAATAGCCTTGCTTCTAGACAGAGGCTGAGTGGAATAAGATTTGTTATGAGAAATATCTTTCTGTGGGGGCTCTTCTGCCTTTTAGTCTCAATTACGTTTAGCTTAAGAAATATGGACAGAAATAAGTAACTTAGTGTGAAGCTGTACACAAAGAAGACTTCACAGTCCAAGGAATTATTCTTTATGATAGGTTATAATAAACTTGACATTTTACTACTCTTCAAGTCATTTCAAGAAAGGTTGTTTAATGAAGGATGTATATAGTAGCAGACTAGAAAACCAGAAGAGCCTAGAACAGTAGGATTTTCTGCATACATTTTTCTCATATGCTCCCAGAAATGGCACACCTTAAATAAAAACAAATCACCTAGGAGTGATTTGTTTGCAATTAAATAAAACTGCCTCTGGCTTTCTAAAGTGAAAGGGAACTAATTGGTAGGATATTAGGGGATTGCAGTATGAATGGGAGGCTGGAGGACTGAACTTGGAAAATACAGGTAGATATCTAGCACCTTGAGGTAGTAGGAGCTGTGATGGCAATAGAGAAGAGCACAAAATCTCTCATTTAGCAACAACAGTCTGAACATGAATAAAATCTAGTAACACCTCCCAAGAAATGGATGATATGATCCCTACCATCAAGAAGTTCACAGTCAAACTATATAACCTCTAAAATAAGGAATGGTCTCTTTATTGCTGTCTGAAACATCACAGTGAGAAGTTCATTAATACCAACATTATTTAGAGAAAGGATGCTTTGTATCTGATGACTAGCAGAGGTAGGAGCAAGCGAAGTAAAATTAGAAATTGAAATGGAAAAACAAAATGGATTTTTTTCATCAATGTTACATTTTACTGTTTTTTTTTTAAACCTTAGTACTTGCTTGACAAATAAGCCCCTTTTTACCCTTCCCCCAGCTTTCAGTGCTACTTAGAGAAAAAAAATCCTCGGATGTGTATTGTTGTGCTGTAATTACAGTTGAGGGCACAGTGGCATGTGACTATGGTATAATAACTAAAGCCCTGGAGTGCCTTTTTATTCCATTAAAAATGACCTTAGCTTTGGATCACAGAGCTTTGCATTGATTTGTCTTTTTCGTGGTTTCCTCTCCACAGGTATGCTTCCTCATACAGGGTGATGCATTGATTCATGACACACAGGAGACAGTGAAATTAACTATCTTTCCCATGAGAAATAATTCATCATTCAGCATTTTCTATTACGTGCCTCTGCTGTGAGTGAAGAAAGTCATACAAAGTGTATGGAAATTGTGGAGCAGATGGGCATTATGTAAATATCATTTGGTCTTCATGAAGAAGACAACAATAATTTTCTTATCTGGAAATAGGAGGCATTTGGGTTGCAGAAAAGGAGACGTTGATAAGTTTGGTTGCTGTAAAAATAAATGGCTCTAATTACTTCTATGGAAGTCATACCACTTTGGGGTTAATTTAAATTTTGTTTTCTGCCTATTTCAAGAAGGTCTTTTTAAAATGATGATTAATATTTGAACTGATCATGTCCTCTAGTACGAAGACTTCTCACTTTTCTAGAATTGAAGAGGTGCCTCTGTTCTTATCATAGGTCATATGTGTCTTAGCTCATTTTGTGTCTGCACTGTGTTCCCATTGGGGGAACAGGAGCTAGAAAAGGTGATCTGGGATCATTCAAATCAGTCTAAAAAGTACCTACCAAGGGCTTACTGCAAGTCAGATTTTGTGCTAGACAATGTGTCAGAGGCACATAATATGAATGAGAAAGTTAGTGATTCTTACCCAGCTTGGAAAGTATACTTGAACCCAATGGGGCATGTACTAAAATGTTCTCTGAGGTGTTGTTTATAATAGTGAAAATTCAGAAATGATCCAGATGCCTGTTAATAAGAGACTGGCAAAATAAAATATGAGAAATCCATACAGTGAAAAAAGAATCATTCCTCTTTTGTAAAGAGTGTCTTCGATTTGGGTGTGAAAAGATCTCTAAGACATGATGTAAGAGAAAAGTTATATGAAGTGATACATCCAGTAAAGTACTTCTATGTAAAGACACATAGTATATTTTCTTGATAATCATCAGATGCATAGTAAACCACCTTGAAAGAATACCCTTCAAAGTCGGTTCTTCTACTACATGGTGGCAGAAGTGCTATTCACATTGGACATGGGTGATTTGATGACAGTCAGGAAGCCATCCTTAAATGAAAGATGATAATGCTAACATATAGAAGCTGTACTCGTTAAGAAGACCTCACAGACTGTGATGATGCTGGTTAAGTTCAAGGAGTGAAGGGAACCAGGATTAAAGACAGTCGTCAAAGGTATTTTCACTATTATCCACAATGTTTTAATTCCTAAAGGAGGTTACATTAATGAATTAAATTATACCAAATATTAATTCAAAAGTGAGTTATATGTTATTCCTGTTTTCTAAGTGCTATCAATCCACAGGAGAAACGGGTATATACTCAAATAATTCTTATGCAAAACAAAGGGTGGCCAGTGCTATTCTTGAAGTCCTAACGTGTGTTGGGAATATGAAGGTGGAAGAGCTCTGTCTTTCCGTTTCTTGGAGGAAGAGGAATTTTGTGAAAGTGTCCTTGGTAAAAGGAAGACTTTCTACTATATAGTATCCCATGCAGTTCTAGTAGTATCATTAGCTGTCATCCACAACTCATCCATGTTGGAAGATTTATTAAACCACAAGAAGCAATGAAGTAGGACGACCAGATGTACTGTTCTAAATGGGACAGAAAACAATGGTATTGTTCCATCTTAAATGATATATATTGTTAGACTAGTCTCATTGGGCTAAATTCAAGGCATCAGTAGGCTGACCATATGTACTGTTGGAAATGGTATAGTATTGTATTTTTCTGTCCCGTTTAAAACGGTATGTGTGGTCAGCCTACAATGAAGACACTGGAGGGAGAGCCAAAGGGAAGGTTCTAGCTTATATTCATTAGGAGTGATTTGTTTGCAATTAAATAAAACTGCCTCTGGCTTTCTAAAGTGAAAGGGAACTAATTGGTAGGATATTAGGGGATTGCAGTATGAATGGGAGGCTGGAGGACTGAACTTGGAAAATACAGGTAGATACCTAGCACCTTGAGGTAGTAGGAACTGTGATGGCAATAGAGAAGAGCACAAAATCTCTCATTTAGCAACAACAGTCTGAACATGAATAAAAATCTAGTAACACCACCATCTTTGTACCATATTAACTGAGTGGCCTAGATAAGGTCACACACATTTGGTTGCCAGAGAAAGGACACACAGAGAGAAAACAGTGTCCTCAGGTTCCACAGTGAATGGCAGAGCATTTGTAAACACAGTACTATGGAAGTCCTCCAAAATGGAAGTGGAATGGGAAGGTTATACATGGAGAGCTCAAAGGGAGAAGTAGTTATTAACTGGGTATTTACTAAGTACAAGGTACCGTTCTAAGCACTTATATGAGCATTATTTAATTCAATAGTTAAAATAACTCTATGATGTAGCTATTATTATCACTATTATTATTCCCATTTTACAGATGGGGTTAAATAACTTTGTCAGGATTGCAGATACCAATTTGATAGTCTGGCTCCTGTGTCTATTTTTAGTGACCTGCAACTGCGTATGTCCACTGTATGTCCCCCTCCTTGCTTTCATTTTCTACCTATTTCTCATAGGTATACAGAACACAAAAATATTAAATAGGAACTATATAAGACACATGACCCTTTAAAAAATAGCCCTAAGTGTTTTCATAGCTGTAATCTCAGTTCTTCCTGTCATACCTCCAAATTTAGGGTGAGATAATAGTTCAATTCTTATTTTTCCTATACTAGAGGATACAATTACGAATTACATGACTTGCCAGAATGGTCTCCTTATTAAGAGCTAAATCGAGAAAAAGACTCAGAATCATTGAATTAATAAAGTAACCAATTTAACCCTCTGGTCAGGAAATTATGACTGAAATCTCACTCTTGTCAGTGAGGTTTCTGGAACCAGTCCTCACTTAAAAATATACACTATGAATCACAAATCAGAATAAGCCACCAAGTTCCTCTGTTTAAAATTGGCCATTGTCTCCCATCACATTTAGAATAATAAAACCTTCTTATCATGGCTATGAAGTTTACAGGAGTACACTTTACCTCTAGGCCTCCACTCTTTCCACTCTTTCCCATATTGTCTTCCTCTTGTTGCCTAATATTTGAAATGAGTTCCTGCCCTGGGGCTTGAACCATTGTTCCCTCTGCTTGGGATACTCTTCCCCTTTTGCTGACAGGGCTGATTCCTGGCCCTGCAGCTCTCAACTGACATCTTGAAGACAACTTTCTAGGCCACCCAAACTACAGTTTCCCTCCCTCCATATCCCTTTGTCCTATGTTAATTTCTCATTGCATTTATTGACCTGGAATTTTCTTGTTTACCTGTTTGTCTATTATTGATTGGTGGATTTTTTCTCTAGAATGTAAACTGTAGGACAGTATTCTTGTCTGTTTTAAGTTCATATCTCTAGCTAGGACCCAAAACTGTATATAGCACACAAATGTTCACTTTATAAGTTGTTCCCAGTTTATCCAACTGTTCAGGTTTTCCCTTTACTCTCTTCAAAGGCCAAATAATTGTAGCACAGTCAGTCTCTACAGGCCTTAGGAAAATTCCCTTGCTTTTATAAGTTAAAAAAAAAAATTGAGACAGAAAGGTAAAGCAACCTGCTCTAAGTCATAGCAAGTTAAAGCAAACATGGACTGAAATCTGGGTCCTTTCTCTTGTAGAACAGAGCTTTTTCAGGACATTGTGCTACTCACTCTCTGAAGGAGGAGCTAAGGTGACCTGTAATTTATAATCTCTGGCTATCATCCATAAGAGGCAGTATGGTTACATAGAGGTGTTGCCTTTCTGAAGATAAATGCATTATCACTAGGATGATTGGGCACCTGTATTAGTGATAGTGACAAGTCCATGTTGGGTATTTGCGATGTACTATGCAATGTTTTAAGAGCTTAACATGTATTAATTCATATTATTCTCAACCAATACCTATTAAGTAGATATAATTGTCATCTCAATTTATAGATGGGGAATTTGCCCAAGGCCAGAGAGCTAGTAATTTATAGAGTTAGGACCCATACCCAGGCATCTAGTCTGAAGTCCTCACTTTTAATCATCAATGCTGTTCTGCTTGCTCTGGCCAAGAGACACAATTTGTCCCTCAAAATATCAAATTAGGTACTTCCATTGAGATGAAATAGGTAAGAAATATGGGTGAATTGTGAGGCCAATAGAAATTGGCAGTGAAGTTTTCATCAATGCAGTATTGGCAGAACCGATTGTCTTGCTCTTTTCAGGCTTTAATTTTCTTTGTACAACGGTCCTTCAGCAACGACAATGAAAAAACAGAACAAACACCACTGAATCACCAGCTTCTTTCGAAGTACTGATCTGTGCTTTATTGATGGCAGGTGTATGAAGCTTTCTGGAACATGTTGTTTACAAATAAGGATATCTTTCTGGCGTTAAGAGAGTGGAGAGTATGTGAATCCTGCTGGTCTGGGAGCTTGATACACTCAATAATCGATTAAAAAGGAATGGCTTCTTTGCTCCTCCATACAGGCCAGAGTATTTTATTAAAGCTGCTCTCTGAAGTCAGAAATGGCAATTGGGCTAGTAGAAAGGCACTGCACTGGGGGAGTGTCAGGCAGCAGAACAATTAAATTTCTCACTTGATTAAAAGCTAGCATCCTCCTTTAGGTCAAGAGCTCTCTATTTCCTGACTGAATGGGGACAATTTCCTAGGCTAGAACTCTTCCCATGTTTTCCTTCTCAAGTCCATTAAGTTTGAATTGTTGACTTTCCATTCTGATTACCACCGGAATTTCTTTTAAAATCAATCAGATACAGAATCTGGAAGAATGAAGTATCTTAGATATTAAAAAAAATGTCTTCAGGAAGATGAGAGTGGAAACTGGGTATTTGGGTGAATTATTTCTACAGGTTGATGATATATCTTCCTCATCCTCATTTTTAAACAACATAGGTTTCTGAGTTTTGAAATTTTCTAGCAGACCATGAACTGCTTTACAATAATGAAGTCTGACCATAAAATAGATGCTTTTACTTCTCATAATCACACTTCAGGTTGACTGTATCTAGAAGTGATGACTAAATTGATTCTATAATATTTCTGAAGTGGTACAAACCTATTAATACACTGAAAGATGGAGACAGCTGAGCATGGTCAGGAATATCTGGGTCAGAAAAATTTTGTAAAATATGCTTGAGGTTGAACCTTTATTAAAATACTTTACCCTTTATTATTATATATTAAAAACCCAACATACATACTATAAACATCCAGACCTTACTTATGGAAACAGTTACTTCTCAGTTTTAATAATTATCACAAATAAACAATTAAACTCTTGCTTTGTAGAAGGAAAAATCACATTAAGTTACATGGTTACCCAATATTTTCAAACAAATTAGCAACTATACAAAATTCAAACTTATTTCCTTCTACCCACCAAAAAAACAAAAACGACTAATGTTCATTGTAAGATGTGCATTTAAGAGACCATATGAATTTGCTCTTCTGATTGGTTAAAAAATGTTCCAGTATCAGCAATTTAAAAATGATTAAACCCAAATGGTAGAAATAACATGCAGTAAAAATTGGAAGACTTGCATCTTCCTCTAATTAGCTGTCTGTACTTTGGTGAGTTGTTCAGACCCTCTGACCTCCATTTCTTTCAGCTCTAAAATGGTGTGTTTTCTCTGCAAACCTCTTAAGGTTGCTGCCAGTATCAAAGCATTATTTGCAAGTTAAAATATGCTCAATAATGCAGGATATTACAGACTTGAGTAGCTAAACGGTATGTCAAATTTTTGTCCTCAGAGCATCATATGAGATATGAATATCCCTATGGTCACCTTCGAAGTATTCTCCTTGTGAAGCTATGCACTGATGCCAGTGCCTCATCCATTCTTTAAAGCAATTTTGGAACTCCTTTTCTGCAATGGCTATCAGAGCTGTCGTCATATGACCCTTGATGTCCTGAATGTCATAAAAAGGTCTTCCTTTCAATATTTCCTTTATCTTTGAGTAAAGAAAAAGTCATTGAAGGCCTGATCAGGTGAGTAGGGAGGGTGTTCCAATACAGTTATTTGGTACTGGCTAAAAACTCCCTCACAGACAGTGCTGTGTGAGCTGGTGCATAGCGTGATATGAGAGCCATGAGTTGTTGGTGAAAAGTTCAGGTAGTTTTTGCCTAACTTTTTCATGCAGACTTTTCAGCACTTCCAAATAGTAAACTTGGTTGACTGTTGGTCTAGTTAGTACAAATTCATAGTGAACAATCCCTCTAATTTCAAAAAAGTTTAAGCAACATCGTTTTGACTCTTGATTTGGGCTGAAGGAAATTTTTTGGTCATGGAGAATTAACTGACTTCCATGGTGCACTTTAGTGCTTTTTTTTCTGGGTTGTGTCGGTACACCCATGTTTCATCACCAGGGATAACACAGCCCAAAACATTGTCTTGTCTCTCCAAAAGGTCTTGGAAAACTTCCATCCTCTTTTGCTTTTGTTCATCAGTTTGCTCCATCAGGACCATTTTAGCAGACACCTTTCTCATGCCAAGATGTTCAGTTAAGATTTTCCTGTTTCACCATGGATGTTTACTTCATCTGCTATGCTTCTCACAGTCACCCAACTATTTTGACACACAATTTGATGAATTTTTGCAATGTTTTCATCAGTTGTACTTGTTACTGGTCTCCCTCACCTCTCTTCATCAATTGACGCTTTCTCTCCCTTCAGAAAAATGTTTAATCCATTTGTACACTGCCATTTTCTTCATAGCATTATCCCCATAAACTTGGACTAACATGTCCCTGATTTCACTTCCACTCTTGCCAGGTTTAACAAGAAATTTAATGTTTGTTCACTGCTCTAATTTAAGCACTGACATTCTCGTGAGGGCACACAAAAACATGCATCAATAATAATGAATGCACTGCCACATGTTGACACAAACACAGCTGTGAGACACAGATATACCAAGGTTATGAAACCTTACCAAGCTGTTTGTACAGTGCTACCAACATAAGTGTATTGTGGTAAGTTTGCAAACTTAATTGTCAGACCCCATATTTCTCTAAGTGGAACTATATGATTTAGAACTGTAGTGGTACAGCCAATTTTTTTCTTCAAAAATTTTTTAAAATCTGTGCCTGAAAATTAAGAAAATAAAAATTGACAGACTTTTTAAAGTTTTATTTCTAGTTTTACCCTGAGAATCAGAGTTTCTGGGACTGAGTAAATACATACTACTTGTGCCTGTCTAGTAGTAGTGTTGATCAAAGTGGCAATATTTAAAGTTTAACGTCACCATTACCAGACTTTTTCTCATATTGCCCCTAATGCAATTTACTGGTGTCTTAAAAGGAGTTATATCATTACAAGTTCCTTTTCCTCCTAAGGTTTCTGTCTAATTACTTCTTATTTTTTGAGGCAAAATGAAGTCCTGAGTGAAACTTATTTTAAGGAGCTATGAGAGAGCAATCTTAGTAATTGAGCAGATTAGGTAAGTGATAGGAGACCTCTCAATGAGTGAGGGAAGTTTAAATAAATGTGTGAATTTCTCTTTAAAAATCTATTTAAAACTGATAGTGAATTTTTTTACAGATATAGTAATTTATTTTGATATTTATGCATGTTTATATTTTCTTCAGTGACCATGAAACAATTACAGAAACTGGCAAAATTTGTAGTACCTATCTATGAAGAAACAAGTGAATTTTGAAAAAGGCAAAAGACTAATTGTCTTTGGGCAAGAAAAAATATGTGTCAGAGAGAACAAAAAATAAACAAGGATCTGAGTGAGTATACAAACAAAAACCACCTCACATAAAGTCAATGAAGTTAAAACAAGAAGGAAATTGCATTGACACAGTAGTGGACAAAATGGTTCTAGTGTATACTTAAAAATGTCAACTAACTGAAAGTGAAACTCAAACAGAAACACTAAAATATAAAGCAGCAGTGGATATTTTAATAATGTCTCAGAAAATGTAAAATCATAAAACTGTAGGCAACAAAGCAATTTCTGAAGATTAAATGCAAAGGTGGAATTAGTTATTCTAGAGAAGCCAATTAAAAAGTGTATCCAAACATTTTGTTGTCTACATAGCTCATCTTCCCCAGAAAACGTAAAGGTCAAAATCTCTGTACGTCATAATAAACCAATGCTTCAAGTTCTCATTTTCAATCCACTTGGAGAAACATAAAAATTCCAAATTACTACATACATAAACTTTGCAATCACACAATCCATTGCCCTGATGTTTATGGCAGACTTTCCCATTTAAGCAGACAGATTAAAAAGTGTACTTCAGAATAGGCTTTGGTCTTTAGAATGGCTAGGCAATGTCTTTAGAATGGCTAAGCAATGTCTCTATTACCTAACCAGAAATCTCTTTTACTAGGAAATCTTTGTTCCACAGGTGATTAACCCAAAGACATGCCCATTATATTCCTATAATGGTTCAGTCAAAAGAGAATTCGACTTGGATTCAGAACCTGGGTGTATACTCCAGCACTGATCTACACGCTGAGTGACCTCAGGCAATTCACTGACTCAAGACCCAGCTTTATCCTTCTGTGATATGTAAGGAATAATAGCTTAACTCACAGGGTTGATGAGAAAGTCAAATAAAAAAGTATCTGTGTATGTACTTGATAAACCATGAAATACTAATAAATACACAGCACATATGAGGTCAGATAATAAATTTTGTGAACTCATCCTACAAAAAGTGCTACATACCTCTTTGCTAGATATCATAATGGTCACCTTCGAAGTACTCCCCTTGGGAAGCTATGCTCTGACTCCCACACCTAGTTTACCCTTCAAAGCAATTCCAGAACTCTTTTTCTGGAATGGTCATTATGGCTGTCATAACCTTGTCAAGGTTAAGACACCTTACTGAGTGTATGGTGGCAAGTTCACAAACTTAACTGACAGATTTTGGGTATTATGACAGCTCTGATGGCCATAGTTTGACAGGGTGACTAAAATTAAATACTTGCTGTAATTTTACAGAGTGATTTAGATAAAAATAGTGAAATGTGAGATTTCTGCTCTCTCATTTTGTACAACAGACCTGGTGTTAATTACTCCTAATCAACTTCATGTTTGGGAGGTGTGCATTTATTAAACTTGGAAACCTGTCCCATAAAATACCACAACTAGAAAATGTGCCCAAATTGTTTTAATCCTAGAATTATTGTACAAGAAGCAGTAGAGGTGGCTTGTTCACCTTACCATATCCAGTTAGTGTTAAGACATTCTATTATACCAAATACCATCTTTCACACCCCATTTCACTAGTTCTTCACATATCTGTCTCAACACCAGGCAACACTATTTGCTTCTGCCTCACACTACTTGACTTTTCATTTCTATACTTTTAGATGCTATTGACTTCAGATGTTATCTTCCTTTTTCTATAGTAATGTGTTACTCTTAACCTCTAAAGATCTACATCTTCTGGGAAAACTTCTATGATTGAGTCCCATTCTTCTTTCCTAATTCTGTTTTCAACCTTAAATTCAGTACAGAATCATGCAAGATCCCATATTTCTGCAGATGTTGATGGAGTTTTAGGATACTACATGAAACTAACACTGGGTGTGCATAATGATAGTTGATCCAGTAAATAATTTCAGTCAGTTAATTGCAGCCTTTTTAAAAAAAAAGTACAAAACTAGTTTATCTAGTTCCCATTTATGAAGAGAAACTTCCATGAATCAGATTAGAAATTATGCTGTTTCCAGTTCCTCTCACATTCCAATTTAGTGTGTGTGTGTGTGTGTGTGTGTGTGTGTGTGTGAGAGAGAGAGAGAGAGAGAGAGAGAGAGAGAGAGAGACCTGAGACCTTCTCAAGCTGCTTAACTCCTTCACTGCTTAATCAGTAGAGCACAGAGGAAATTCATTAGATAGGAAATTGTCTGTGCTGCAGCCAATTTTCTGCATTTAAGCAACCCACAGCAGCTTAAGTCTCTCCTGTAAAATGATTATTCAATACCAACTGATCCGTATGTTCCCTCCAAGTATCTATGCCCGATAGGCAATGAGAAATCAGTACTATATCTATCCCATACATATCTGAAAAATACCTTGCCATTCTCTGCCACACTATTTACAGAAAATTTAGAGTTAAAGTCGCTATACTTTCTATAAATGTTGTTATAAGAGATAGAAACAATGGAAATAAAAGAATAAAAAAATGTGCTTCTCCCTTGGCTTTTTTAAGGTGGGGGTAGACTGGCATGATAAGTCCAAATGCTGTACCTTGTTCCTCTGTCTGGTGTCACTTAAGTCCTTGCAAAGGAATGGAGCCCCCTGCAGGAATAAGTTCCTGACCCCTAACTACCTACTTTTCTATGCCAGTCTGACTCCAGAGTCTCTTGATCCACAATCTCCACTTCTTAAAAAGGCTCTTCTATTCTGCCAGGTGTTTTATTGACTCACTCTGACTTCTGAAGCTTTGGAATGGAGCAGGAAACTATACAAGTGGCCTCCTTGCACCAGCCCCTCAAGTGAAGTTAGATCTCCTTGTTGCTATTATTGGGGCAGCCTGACCCAGGGTTCTAGATCAGTAGGTACAAAGAACCACATTTTAAGTCTTATATCAAATCACTCCATTTGATTAACAGAATCTGGCATATCTGTAAGTAGTTGATAAATATCCTAAGAACTTTTAAAATTTGATAGACTTTCTAAGGCATTGAGAAGAACTGATAATGCTATGTCTTACACAGAATAAATGCTTTGTAAATGTTAATCGAATTTCTAAAGCAGACTGAATAACATTTTACAGAAAGTTCTCCATGGTGAGCCAAAACCATGAAGATAAAGTTTAATGGATACAAGCATCAAGTACTATCCTTAGGTTGATACTAATTATAAAAAGACCTTACATTCATATAGATCTTCACAGATTACAGATCATTTGCATATACTTAATACATTCAATACCAACCAAAAATGCCATCTTCCTATATTATCACTTTTAAATAAATAAGTAAATTGTGATATAGACAGTATAATCATCTTGCACACAGTCACACATTTAGTAGATTGCTCATTGAACTCAAGATCAGGTCTTCAGATTTTAAGCTCTGTGCTTATCCTAACATATATCAAGGTGCTACATGCAGGCAAGGGGCGCCATGTGTTCAGATGGCAGACACAGTGTCTTCATTAAAATACATTTGGAGAGCAGGTATACCTTAATGAAAATACATCACATAGAACAAGACTAACAGTCCTATTGAACTGTGTACTGGTCAGGCTATATCTGGAGCATATACTCTACTCATAGCACTATATTGTAAGGTTTTAGATTTATGAAAAGTCATAAAGTGGATAGTTGCCAGGAATTTGTTCTAGTGGTTAAAGTTCTGAAAACCATGTCTCACAAAGAGTAATGAAAGGAATTTGGGAATGTTCAGCATGGAAAAAGGAATATTGGTTGTGGTGGCAGTGGAGGGTGGGGTGATACGGGCAGGGAAAGTATGTATATTCATTGTCTCTCAAGTTCTGAGTGGTTATTACATCAGATGGATTAAATATGTAGCTCCAGAGGCTAGAAGAGAACTGCTGAAGAGAAATTATCAAGGTCATTTTTTAGTGAACATAAAGAAAATTTTCAAAAAATCAAAGTTGCTCAATAATTCAGTACATTTTCTTGTGGGATGTAACTTGTAAATAATCAAGCAAAGATGGGCAAACCATTTGGTGTGGATGATATAATCATGGTTTTGGCACTGGGTAGGAGGTTAAAATACATGCTCTTTAAGGGCTTTTCTCAGGGCCTCTACGAGTCTATGGTTTAACCTTTCTCTAAAATAATTAGGCTTGAACAGAGAGCAAATACACTTCTGTTCTTGTAACCTATATGTCTAGTGGTACCTATGTTCTACTATCAGTGCTTACCATGTTACACCAAAACTGAGCAACTTAAAAGATGTATCTTGTGAGTCAGGGCTATAGAGAGACCTCCACATTCTCTAGTGTTCAGCTGGGAAGACTCCATGGCTTGGGGGGTGAAAGATGGGGGAATTTGACAATTGGAGGCTGGAATCATCTAGAGCTGTGCTGTCTGATGCAGTAGACACTAACCCATCTGTGGCTATTGAGTACTTGAAAGATATCTAGTCTAAATCGAGTTATGCTCTAAGTGAAACACACACACAAGCACACAGTTTCAAAGACAGTATAAAAAAGAATGTAAACTATCATTAATAATTGGTATATTGATTATATACTGAAAAAATATTTGGATCTACTGAGTGAAATAAATATATTAACAACATTAATTTCACTTGTTTCTTTTTAATTTTTGAATGTGGCTAACAGAAAATTTTAAATTACATATGTAGTTCATATTATATTCTTACTGGACATCATTGATCTCAGGGTGTTCTTCCCTCAAGTATATGGTGGTTGATACTGGCTGTTGACTGGCATCACAGTGGGAAACTGACCGGAGCACCTACATGTGGTCTCTTCATGTCACTAGGGCTTTTCCCCAGTATGGTGGTCTCAGGACAATTGAAATTTTTGTATGGAAACTAAAGTTCCAAAAGCAAGCTTCCCAGTGTGTAAGTTGAAAGCTGCAATGACATTTTTCACTTAGCCTTGGAAGTCACGTGCATCACTTTACTGCATTCTACTAGTTACCAGCAAATCATAAACCAGCACAGATTCCAGAGGAGGGTAGACTATTGTAGAGCATGTGGGATGGAGGCTACTGCTGCAGCTTTCTTGGAAAATACAATCTTCTTGTTACCAGCATAAACCAACAGTTATGAAATCTTTAGATTTAAAGAGTCATTCCTAAAGTTTAAGTAAAGTCCTGTATATGAAATAGAGTTCTTCTAAAGAGACCCTCAAATCTAGAAATCAAGCAAATATGTTATGCTTAGAAATTGAATTAATTGCCATTCTTAAGGGGGAATGTAATTTAGAATGCAAACTGTCATTTAAGTGTTTAAAATACTGTCCTTACTCTGAAGAAGCAATCATAAATCCAGTCTGGTTGTCACAGAGTTGAATCACAACACAGAATATTTATTTCTAAGAGGTACATATTCAAAGCTGACTGGTAAAAATCTTTCTTTTTTCCAAATGTACTTAAATTTTTGCTTATTTAAATTAAGGTCTTTGAACATCAATTAACAGTTTATACAATGTGGATGTGAAGATATAATGTATTGGCTTGAGGATAAAGGATGATTTGTAAAAGGCATAAAATTATTTTATAAAATGTAGTTTATTTAGATTATCCTATATTTGCTTTCTAGAGGAGATTGTGGGATATTGAAGTTTTACCCAGAGCAGACTTGTCATGAAGATTAGATCAGCATTTGACTTTTAGTTAAATGTAATTGACCCAGAGGACTCTAGTAAATATGGAACTGTGGAAATTAATGACTGTTGACATTTTGTGTATGTGTTTTTTTCTTAATTATTAATAGGAAATTTCTAATGTAAAGCTAGTCCAAATGTTCAGTTAGCATTGTTTCTTTTACACTTCCTCTTTAGAGTTTCAGTTGCTCAGACGATTTGCACTTTGATATTAATTTATTAATACAAATTAATATTTTCATTTATAGGTGATTTAATCATTAATTATGTAATAATAGTAATTATATTTTAATTTGCACTTAAAATTAAATAATCCTCAAAGTATCAGTATACAAGTCAATTACATTCCCTTGGGTTATAAGTGGGAAGCTCCTTTTGATATACCTCATCAATAGATGATTTGATGAGCAGTTAATCGAACTGGGTAGTGGTGGTGAAGAGAATATAAAACAAGTACATACAAAACCAAAAGTAGAAACAAATTAAGCTTGCATTATTTGCAAAGTTATCAGGATTCTGCACTGCTTCTTAACTTTGGCTGATATTTAATTCCTCTTCATGCAACAACCACAACACATTGAAAAGACTTCTCCCCTCCTCCAGAAAGGTGGCCAAGTTCATGTATTTAGAATGCACACCAAAATATGGACTGGATTTTATTTCACATATAGAAAATGGTCAGCTGTGCTCCTAATATCTGCTTTCTAAATAACAAATGAATCATGAAAATAAAAATAGGTCCTACTATCTTTCGAAATAACTTCAGTTAGAAAAGGGGCGTTTTAGCCTGTGAAACCTTTTGCTTCATTCCTTTTTCTTATGTAAACAAGAAAGACCAACAGGTAGAATAGAATGCTCTCAATTTAGGCTACTACTCAGTAAATTGAAGAAAAAGCTACACCAAATGACCTGAAACAAAATGAAAAAGTCTTTTAGGTCTTAACTTATTTAAATTAAGTAATAAATCTGGTACATGTGACACTATTAAAGAAAAGTTTAATCGAATGGGCCTTGGATCATACACATATAGGCTCTATAAGTTTCCTCATCTATAAAATGAATATGAAAATATTTATTAGAATGTTAGGAAAGATTAAATAGGAAAGCATAAATCAATTGCTTAATACAACACATAGTGAGCCCTCACTGTTGTTATTAGAATACAGTAGGATATCAACAAACTGAGTAAAGATAAAATGTATCTCAACATAATAAAGGCCATATATAACAATCTCATAGCTAACATCATACTCAATGGTGAAAAGTTGAAAGCTTTTTCTCTAAGATCAGGAACAATATAAGAATGCTCACCCTCACCACTTTTATTCAACATAATACTAAAAATTCTAGCCAGAGCAAATTGGCAAGAAAAATATATAAATGTAATTTAAATAAAAAAGGAAGATGTAAAACAATCTTTATTTGCAGAGGACATGATATTATATATAGAAAAGCCTAAAGACACCAAAAACCGTTAGAACTAATAAACAAATTTAGTTAAGTTTCAGGATATAAAACTAATATATATTTCTATATAATTATTGAGCTAATCTTCAGAGAATGCATATCAATGCCACAGTGAGATATCACGTGTCACCTGTTAGAATGGCTATCAGTAAAAAGAGAAGAGATAATAAGCACTGGTGAGGATGTGAAGAAAAGGGAACCCTTGGGTACTCTTGGAGAGAATATAAATTTGTGTAGTCACCATAGAAAACATGTAGAGGTTCCTTAAAAAATTAAAAATAAAATTACCATACAATCAAGCAATCCTATTTCTAGGTATATGTCCAAAAGAAATAAAAACAAGATATTGAAGAGATAGCTGTGCTTCAATGTTCATTGCAGCATTATGCACAATAGCCAAGTTATGGTAACAACCTAAGTATTCTTCAATACATAAATAAAGAATATGTGATACAGACACACACACATACAATGCAATATTGTTCAGCAATGAGAAAGAAGGAAGAAGGATATCCTGCCACTTGGGACAAAATGGATGAACTTTGAGGTCTTTATGCTAAGTAAAATAAGTGAGGTAAGTCAGAAGAGAAAGACAAATACTCCATGGTATCACTTATATATGAAATTTTTTAAAAATGTCAAAATCATATTAACAGAGAGTAGAAAAGTGGTTTCCAGAGGTTGGAGGTGGGTGTGAAATAGAAAGAGGTGGGTAAAATGGTACAAAAATAATATAATAAATATTAAAATAGAATAGAACAGAATAGAATAGAAGAGCCCTGAACTAAAAATTAGAAAGTTAGGAAGTCCAAATTTTATTACCAGACCTGCTCCTAATTAAATGTATGACAAAATCCAGTCTCTTAATTTCTCTATCAGTAAAATCAAGGAGTTGTCTATGCGGTCCTTTTCTTTTTGAGCTCTAAAAGTACATCATTACAAGTAAACAAGACAATTACCAATTCTTCTTTTCCTGCTATACAGTATAGGCCTAAATCTAAGGTCTGTTAGTTAGGATGACTTTTAAGTTTAATAAAAAACTCCTTGGATAACTATTTCATTTGATTAGTCAATATCTTGGAAGTAAAGACTAAGCAGGTAGAGTCCTGGTTAAGAATGTGCAATCTAGAGCCAGATTGCCTGGACTTGAATCTAGACCTATTATTTATTAGTTTTGTGACCTTGGGCAAGTCAGTGTCTGGGTACCTGATGTCATAGTGCTGTGACATGAACTGAATTCACACATGAAAAACACTCAGAACAGTGTTTGGGTAAGAGCTCAGTAAATATTGGCAATTTAGTCCTTCTATTTCTTTTATGGTAAATGACTATTAATGCAATAACGTAACTCTTTAAAAACAATAATACACTTTGAAATACTATATTAATATGTTAACCTTACAATCTCTTAAAAATGTAAGTGGCAAAACAAAGAAGAAAATCCTGGTTTGATTGATGATTCCTTTAAATAGAATTAATCCAACTGACTGAATTCTCTTCTCTTTACCTCAACTGAGTTACCTGAAGAACTCTGGCAAAATTTGAAGCATGAAGTATGGCATCTAGATTCATCACCTTAAGCCTTGTCTATTAGAAATCTCTAAGACCAGGTGGGTCTTAGCTCCACTCTCATCAGAATCTGGTATAGACTGTATTAATATATTGACTTGAATTTTTATTAATTTTTATCTCTACATTTAAAAGGCTTTTTCTTTAAAAATTAAAGGGGTTTCTAGCATCATCTGAAAAGGTGGGGAACAAGGGGCTATAGTGCTGAATGTTCAGTATGCATCAGGTTATTATTCTCAACTTACTAAATTTTCCCTTGTGTAATCCTCATAATTAATCTGTGAGGTATTATTCCCATTTTACATACATATGAGAAAGACCCTAGCAAATAGGAAATGGTATAAAGCCAGCATTTTAAACCCTAATTTAAAATCTTTTACTCTTTTTACAACAAACAGTAAAACTGGCATGGCTGAACTTGAAAGCTCTTTATCCTGGCCACAACCTGGCCTTGAATTCATCCTGTTACTGCTGGGAAAAAGACCTCCACGTGGGCCCCAGTGAGAGGATTGTTTATAGGAACAAGGTGGGCCAGATCAGGACATGGAACCCCAACAGGTTTGGCTTCTTATGTGTCAAGAAACAGCTTCTCCTTTGAATGGAAGCTTTTCCTTCAAGGCCTCCAGGTTCCACACTGACCAAAGGCACTTTTACTTAAAGTGCCTTTCATCTCAAGAAAAGCTGCCTGTCCTCTCATGCTTAGCTCAAAATTCTTCTCCTCAGATTAGTCTCTGTTTGGGGTTAAGCCAAATTTAGAAGATGGACTCCGGCTGATCAACTCTTAAAAATCTATGTATGATCTATTTGTTAGACTGTAGAGGCAATGGTGAAAGTAGAGGCTACAGGCCAGACTGGCTGGCTTTGTATTGTGGTCCTTCAATTTCTCAGTAGAGCAGCATTGGGCAAATTATTGAATTTTTTGTGCCTGTTTCCTCAACTTAGACTAAAAATGTGAGCTTCTTTCAAAAATGAAAAGCAATAACAACAATTAAAAAAGAAAAGAAAAAAAAAACCTGTGTGTGGTGAATAAATATAAATTTAAAAAATGACAGCACAAAATGGCATACTTAAAATACACACAAATAAAGTTAGAATAGGTAAAACAGTGATTGCTCCCTTTTTAACTGTGATGCCAATTGACCTTTGTGGGCCAAGAGGCCAAATTGAGTATAATAAGTAAGTATTTTTTATTATACTCAATTTGCAAATAAAAGCAAATAAAAAATAAATTTACACAATATTTTAGTGATAAAAAATATATAATTGACAATTTTTTGTAATTACAAGTCTCCTAGTGAAAGAATAAATTTGTTTTTGTTATAATATGCTATTTAATTGAGGTTCAACGTTAGTGTTCCCTATCATCCAACTGACCGCAAATGTCTTTCTGTAAAAATCACTCCTAGCTACTGGGGCCATACAAAAACAGGCTGATGGCTAGACTTCGCCTGCTGGCTATAGATAGCTGGTCATTGGATTAGATCCATGGGAGAAGACCAGCAAAGCATTGTTCATAAAAAAGAAATAGTTAACTAGTAACATCCCTTGGTTACTGGTTTCCATGTGTTGTTACTGGGTCCTGGTGCTTGGATAGTACTCTAGTGTGCAAACCAAATAATAGGGAGTCTTTATCAACAACTTGGAATCTTTCAGCAGGGACAGAGTAATGTGAAGATGATAGTAAATACTTTGGTACAAGAAAAGGAACCCAGCAGAGCCGTGTGAGCAGCCAACACAGAATGGGCTTTCTGAATGGGTAAGAGTAGAAGGGATTCCCTTCTTGTCAGTGGTAAAGAGTATAGCCTGTTGCTTGGTGAGGAAGAACTAGACATCAAATACTACCCAGAATGGTATATATAAGGACTGCAGAAAAAATCCAGCCATAAATGCCTCTTATTTTTCATATTACATGGTTGGATACTTTCCAGACAGCCCTCGTATTTATATTGAAATTAATTGTTAGTGAAGAAATGTCTATAGTATTGGATATTGTTTTCATTCTAGAATCTGTGTTGGCTTCAGTTCTTACCTACAAATCCCTTCATCATCTTTACAAAGTCTTAAGAAACATTCTAAGTGTATCTATGGTATCTTGGCCAGTTATATGTTGGTGCCTACTGGTGTCAGAACTCTGAGCTTCAAAGTGAGGGAAAAAAAGATGAGCAGCCGTGACCTTACTCCCTTATCTTTCCCTCCAGCCAATGTTCTATTACATGTCTTAACTATGTCTATTACATAAGACTATCTTTGTCCATATCCAGGTTCTATTTCACATACAGGGACCCATTAAACAAAATTCTTTGGCCTGGGGCACACATTTATTCATTCAAAAGCCTTTAATAATTTCTGTATTTAATCCCTTTTTCATATTTTTAGTGCCCCAAGGCAAAAGCATTCTTTTCAAGGGAATGACTGGGGTAAAGAACTCAGACTCTAGATTCAGTTTGCTGCCTTTAAATTTCAGTGGTACCCTGTGGGACTTAGAGCAAGTCACTTTTCTTTTCTCAGTATCAGTTAGCTTGGCTGTAAAATGGAGATAACATTTCCTACCTCATTGGATGTTTGGGAGCATTAAGTGAGTAAATTCATGTAAGCTATTTAGCATTCTGCCTGGTATATATTATATGCTCAATAAATATCAGCTACTTGTATAATTAGTTATTATTCAATTTACTTATGATATTTATCATAATGGCAATATCACTTTTGACATCAAATGAATAGACATTTAATTTATAGATTCATTCACAAACATTGTCTGTGCCAAGCATTATTGTAGCCACTGGATAGCATAAACAAAATAGGTAATCTGTAGTCTCCTGGAAATATCATCCCAGTGGGAAGAGGGGAGAACAGAGAATAAAGCAAAAGAAACAAACAAAATGGAATTAACTAAATTGTATTATTTGTCAGATGAGGATAAATATTATGGGGAAAATAGGGAGTCTTGAGGGAGGAGAGATTGCCATTCAACACAGGATGTGTGGTCAAGGAAGTCTTCCTTGATAAGGTGACCTTTTCTAAGGGGTTGAGACATCTGGGTTAGGTTGCCCGATTTAGCAAGTAATACAGGACATCCAGTTAAGTTCCACTGAGCATCCTGTATTTTATTTGGCAACCATTCCTGGGGATTAGGGATGAGATTTGTTTTGGAATAAAGGGTAAATAAGTTTCTATGATAAATTCTTATAAGAAGGGAATACTATAGGGTGTGAAAAGGAGGTCACAGAGCTCAGGGGCTCCATTTGCAGTGTTACAGAGGCCTAGGCCAGGCTATCTTACTTTGAGGTTTTGAGATTTTTCTAGATTCCTGCCTGTGAGTAGGTGGGAAATGAAACATGTAGAGCTCTGTGGCTACTCTTAACTCCTAATATTTGTTACATAGTCAGAAAGTCAGACTGAAAATGATCTAAGACAGTGGTTCTCAACCTTCCTAATGCCACGACCCCAGTTCCTCATGTTGTGGTGACCCCCATAAAATTATTTTCGTTGCTACTTTATAACTATAATTTTGCTACTGTTATGAATCGTAATGTAAATATCTGATACGTGTTTTCCGATGGTCTTAGGTGACCCCTGTGAAAGGGTCATTCAACCCCCGAAGGGGTCATGACCCACAGGTCGAGAACCGCTGATCTAAGATGTCAGCTAATACAATCCTTAGGAAACTGAGAAATGTCTAATGAGTTGCTGAATATGAAGATATTGCCTCTCTGAACCTGGATTATTGATTAAGATGCTTGAAAGATGGGTGAGCTGCAAGAAAAAGTTTCCCATATGCAATTTTTCATTTTTTGGCTCTGTAAATTTTCACCCATAGTTCAGTATAGCACAGCTTTCCTTAGAAGGGTAATTTCAACAATGGGTAATGGTTTTTTTCTACCATACAATGTAATTCTCTTTCCACTAATTCAATATTGTTTTTTTATACACAGTTATGGGAGAGTTGGCTTCATCTCAGCTCTGAGACTATGGTAGTAGTGTTAATCATTGCATGAAAGTAAAAGATGGAGCCAATTCGTTTGACCATGAGGGCAGGAGGTTTGTCCATGTGGTTTATTTTTGAAAGTTCAGTTTTTAGTACAGAGAAAGTACTCAGTAAATATGAATATGAATAATGGATAAAGATTTGCAGTATTATGATGTATTCTTAAAATTAAAAATTGATTTTTGTTATGACACTATGAGATAATGCTTATTTGTATGCTTTTGCCCCAAATGAATGTGTTAGAGACGTTTTCTTGTAGATGCTGAAAGAAATGTATGTCATAGTGGCTCAGAGAATAGACCTCACTTCACACTTCCTAGCCATGTGATTTTCCTTATCTTTGAACCTCTTCCATAAAACAGGGGCAGTAATACTAGTATCATACAAAAGTCTCCTTTCTCATTAAATTTTGTAACGCATTTAGTTCAGTGCCTGTCACAGCAAGGCACTGGAATGTTAGCTACTATGTAATATTATAATAACCTTATGTTATCCCTAACACATCTTAGATTATCTCCAATATAATGCTTAGCACATTGTTTGTGATCTACAATGACTGTTAAGTGACTAAATAATGTTAATATATTAGAAAAAATTAAACTATATACTTTTTTAGAATCCTTTTGAAGATATTGCAAAAGAGTATAATGATTAAAAATATCACTACTTAATTTGTCTAGTCAATAACACCTTAGAGGTATGCTGAACAATTATAAGGATGAATAAGCCTTTGTGATAGAACTTTCTTGACCTCAAGAGCAAACATATTTATATGGCAAAGGAGGCAGTGCCTTCTCCATGGGCCATGTCCACTTTAGCCATTTCAGGGTCCTTGATAAGCTTTTGTTGTTGGGAATCCAAACAAAATACAACTGAGAGGGAGGTGGAGGAGGGGTTTGTCAAGATGTGTGTTTGCACAACCTTTCCTTCTACTTATGCCTACATACAAAGTAGATCACAGAGGTAAGTGCCTCCATTCTTAATCCACCACCACTATCAGGTTTTTCTCTCTTCCATGCCAATAAATCCACTCTGGCTAAATTTATGGATATTTTTCCTAATAAAAAAACCCAATGATGACTTCTCAGCTGTCCTCTTAATTCTCTGAAGTATTTAGGGCATGCTGTCCTTTGTGAAACTCACTATATATTTGGAATCTGAACCCCAGCCCCCAATTATCTTCTTCTCTAGCTGTTCCTCTCTCCTTGTCACTTCCCTATCATGGCTCCTCTTTCTTTACTTCACCATGATTTGTTTATGGTTCCTGGGGTTCTAGATTTAGACCTCTTTTCATCTTATGATTTCGTCTTCACCCATGTCTTACAATATAAGTATCATATATTAACAAGAGGATAGGCTGAGTAATGGCCTCCAAAGATATCAGTCCTAATCCTTGTAACCTGTAGATGTTACCTTATTTGGAAAAAGAATCTTTGTAGATATAACTAAGGTGATGATTTTGATACAGAGAGATTATGTTAGACTATTCTGGATCATCCAGGTGGGCCCTAGATGCCATCACTAGCATCTTCATAAAAGGGAGGGAGAGGAGGATTTGATACAGATAGCAAAGGAGAAGATAACATGAGGCAGAGGTTGGAATGATGTGATCATAATAAAAGAAATGCTGCTGGATGAGGCAAGAAACAGATTCTCCTCTACTGTCTGGAGGGAGCATGGCTTGCTGACACCACAACTGTCACTCACTGGTACTGATTTTGAATTTCTGGACTCCAAAACAGTGAAAGAATATATTTCTGTCATTTTAAATCACAAGTTAAACAGCAGCCACAGGAAAGTAATACAAGTAGAAAATCTAAAATCTATCTTAAATTACTCTCTTTTTTGAATGCCAGATCCATAAAACCAAACCTTAACATCTCCACCAGATTTCCCATTTAACATTAGAGCTGTTATTGAGCACTTGCAATGAGCACTTGCCAGGCACCATTTTAAATCCCTTTAGAAATGCTATCTCATTTAATCCTTATTTTAACATTCACAATAACCTTATGGGGGTACTTTACCCTCACTTTAGAATGAGGAAACTGAGACACTGAGAATTTAAGTAGTTTGCCCAAGGTTATAAAGATGTTGCGTGCTAGAGCTGGTATTTGGGGCACAGGGCAGTGTCACTTCAGAGCCAATCACTAACAGCAGTGCTCGGCTGCCTCAATTGCCTGATGCCACAGGCTACTCAGAACTTGTGCTATGCTCATGCAGCAGTGTCCAGGACCTCTGAGAACAGGTTACTTAAGTTAATTCAAAATACCTTTACAGAGCTCCTACTGCCTGCTAGGTTCTCAGTGCCATTTCTTTGAAGCCCTTACCAGGGGCATTTTGCTGTTCTTATTCAACTATACAAACTCTGAGGCTAGAACTTCACAAATACACAGTTTCAGAGTTAGAGCCTACATCAGGAGGAAGATCTGGGCCAGATATGAATTACTGTTGCCTCCTAAAATCTTCATGTTTATTGATGACTTCTGTTCATAGAGTGCTATGAACAGGCTGCATACTGTTGCCATGGTCACTTTCACTGTGTTGCTACTGGGTCCTAGGGCAAAGGGAAAAAGCTGTAACCGACAGTGACACTTACAGCATTTATAGACTTATAGCTTCCGAGCTGTGTCTCGTAGTACATCTGGAGCCCCTGGGCCCCTGGCTGTCCAACATTCTCCTCCTGGTTCTTACCTTATAATTATCACTTAAAATGTGGACACTAAGAATAACATTTATTATACAATATCTTAGTCAGCTACAAGGAGCCAAGTAGTAACAACTATGCTATCCATTTAATACTTTATATAATTCTGTAAGGAACATATTATTATTGCCATTTTATAGATGAGAAAACTGAGACTTAGAGAGGTGAACTATTTTGTCTAAGCCCATAGAACTTGTTAGTGTCATAGTAAAATTAGAATGTAAAGAATCAGACAATTAAAATTAGTAAACTAGATAAAAAAATGTATTAAAACAAATGAAGTTGCTTCTTCAGTTCACCTTGGGCAAGACTGAAAGAACCAGGCAGGGTAAAGCCAGGTTCTTCATAGTTCAAGAAGAGGCCAATTCAAATTCCTTCTCCATTCTCAAAGCAGCCAGATATCACCATTTCTGCCTTAGAGATTTCTTCATGCTTGGGTACAATGGACTTCAGTAATAATACTGATAGTATTTTTATTACATATGTATAAATCTTTATAAGTTACCAAGTACTTCTGCATAAAAGAACTCTCTCCATAAGTGTGAAAGGATAGAATCTTGCATTCACCCTCAGATTTCTGTGTTGGGCTAACCCTTCTGTGAAGAAGTGGATTTTCTGTGAAGCTCAAAAAGTTTAAATCTTCAGGGACTCTCACTTGCTCAGACAGTGGCTTTTGTAAGATTTGAAAAAGTAAAACGTTTCAACCACATTCATTTAAGACTACTATTTGTATCTTCCCATAATGAATTTCTCTCCATGTCTCTTCATGTTAGGGGGTATCAGACTGGCTGTAGACATTTTGAGTATTTCGCTAATGGGAAATTGAATTGTGGATCCTTTCACTTTGGTTTTAGTGAAATGTATTTATGTGGTTTGTATTCACTTCCAGGTATAATTTATTGCTGCCTGTACTCATGAAGGAACGCTTTCAGAAACACTCCCACTGCCCACTTACTGGGGGTCATGGAATGAATATATAGGGTTAGAGGTGGTAATGCAATAAGAGCCTGCCTTACAATTCCAGGAGTATGTGGGTGATAGAGAAGCAAAAGGTTCAGAGCAAAATGCTTATTTGTGGAAAGTTCTTCAAACAATCCTACATATAAAACTGTAAGCAAAGGTCTGGGTTCCCATTGACACCATTTTAACAGAAGTTCTCTCCTATCAGGAAATACATGAGGGAGCAGAGTATGCAACCAATAAAAAAGGAGGGGGGAGAAAACAAACAAGCAAACACTGTGGGATATGTCAGAAAGGTAACTGAAAAATATTATTTCTATGGATTTTGAGGTGGTATTTGTTAGCTTGTTAAATGTATAAATTCTGGCGATTTCTTGTCTTATTCTAATTAAATATTCACACATATCTATTATTTTTGCATTCTTTCTATTAAAGAGGACTCCTATAATTGTAAGCTTCAGGTCCCATACATCCTGTATCTGCCTCAGCCACTATAGCATTTCAAAATGCACTAACTTATCAGACCTTTCAGATAATGGTTGGTGGCAGGACAGAGGCAAAAGAATCCAGACCTGTGGGCTTCCAGGGGAGTGGTTTTGGAACTGAGCTGGGACATCAGTTCTCTGTCTCTGCCTGCTCCCGATGCCTGACTCACATGATCATAGTTTTTCTCAGCAAGACCAGTGTAATGACCAGGCAGCTTTCATCACTGTGGGGAAGTTAAGCCTCCCTCAACCTGCTACATATCTCTGCTCTGCCTCCTATGGGAACTAAAATGTCAGAATTAGAGACACATTCCTTTGGATTTGGAAAGTTTTCGAGTCTTCAAGAATGAAATTATTAAAAGCAAACATTCTTACAAGCAATTTTATTGTAAATCAGTATTAAGTATCCCTTAGTCCTGAGGCTTAGGGGATGTTAATGAGGATGAGGATAAGGATAATGACCTAATAATTTTTGAACATCTATTATGTATCAGGCCTTATGTTCTGTCCATTCTCCAACAGAAGAGGAAACTGATGCTTAGAGAGGTCACATAGCTCTTGGCTGAATAAGATTTCACAGAGATTAGGGCACAAAAGGAGTTACATGACAAATTAGGCAAGGACTTTAAAAATTTCAGGCATTTCACAATTCATGCCTTGGGCCAGCACTGCTCTTTACTCACTTCAGTTTTCCTCAACTGAAGTAAAACGCTGATTATTACTTCTTGTAATCACACAAAGTAAAGCAGAATACACTCTATGTTATACAAGGTGTAAAAAAATAATCCATGGGCAAGAAAAATAAATTCACCCACCATAAGGAACATAATTGGGATTAAAAGCCAAATGACACCTGGATTTCAACAAAAGTCAATTACCAAGGGGGAGAGGGTTTTCAAGACAACTAGAACCAGACAGTTAAATACTAGCTTTCAATGGTTTGAAGTGTTTAGGTTTTGCAATGGTGCGGTTTGGAAGCTCTCCAGCAGAAAAAACGAAATAAAACAAAAAAGATTTACTTTAAAGAGGAGAACTCTCTGCAATAGTTTGTTTGCTAAAATAATGTGATCCTTAATGACGTCTTACATGACCCAAACTTTAAATAGACCCATTATTTTAGTTGACCTCCTTCTTACTAGGTTTTTACAGGTCTGCAATGAACTATCAACAGCTTCCTGATAATTAATCCTACTTACCCAGAGAACTGTTAGCCTTATCTATGCTAAGAGGAAGCTTTTATTGTACCAGACTTCCTCAGTGAATAATAAAAACTAAACTAAAATTCTGCTGAATGGTCCAACATTGAGGTTTCAGAATGAAGAAACATTGAAAATTATGATGATACCCTGTCTTCAGCGCCATGCTTGCTGAAAATCTATGGTTCTGGCACAGGAATGGCTTTATAGTAGAGTCAGCAGTACAGTCAGATCAGGTGTAGCTCTGTGTAGTTTTATCAAAATGTATGGACATTAAGCATATGCAGTTAGTTACTTGGGTAGTCTGTTTGAGAAGCAATGGGTAAGACATCTCAAGTAACCAAAGTAGGTCCCACTGGAAGTTAATTTTTTATAATTAGAGACTCATTCCTTGGACTCTGAATAACTTTGAAGAGTTTACTATTGCAATATAACTGGTTGTCACCTACCCCCAAAGCAGGACAGGTATCTGATAGGAAGAAGGAGGACAGGCATGTTTTTACAACTCATGCAAAGTATCCTAGGAAGAAGAAAGGTGATGAATAGTAAACTTATTTTTTTCCAATGGTAGATGGAGTAGGGAATTGATGCTGGTCTCATGTAGCAATTTTTAAGTGGGTTGTTTGAACATTTGTGTCTTAACATGTTCATAGATTGTGGGTGTGTGTATATGTGTGTGTGTATAAAATAAAAAGGCTTATTATTAGATTCTGCCTTTTGTCAGCATTGTATAAAGTGCCTCAGGTAAGGGAGTGATTTATAATGAAAGCATTTCTTCATCAGCTAACTGTCCAGGACATTCACCCTTTCTTTGCAAGGCAAGTTTCTGAATTTCAGTGATGACTTTTTACAAATCTTTTCCTCATCAGTTTAGAGACTTATCCCAAATAGCAGTTTAAATTCAAGTTGCTCAAATAGATACATATAGAGAGATTCATTAAGATGACCTTCTCTAAGTGGAGGTCATTATACCCTATGCGAGACAAAATAAAACAAATATGACCTTTCACCCAAAGCATTATACATTTTTATTACTCACTGTGGTGATGACGCAAAACTTTGAAGAGTTAGTTTATGGTAGTGATTTTATACATGAAACTGAGCAAAGATCAGATTGCACTGTGAAGTATTTCAGCAAAGATAGAATTGTTACCTCAAAAGACCAAGGGACATTCCCGCTCAGAAAGAATAAAGATTTGATAGACAATGAATTTAATATTTTTCTCCCATGCAAGCAACTTTTTTGTAAATACTCTAAACTTGTTCATGAACTCAGCTCGAGAATATTAATGACCCAGAAAAGTAATGCCTAGTCAAAAAGTGAAAGACCTATAGGATTATCATGTTATTATACATTCCAACTCTTTTTATATGTACCATTCCAAAAAAAAAAAAACCTGGTTATTTTCTTCTATTAATGGTTCAATATTATATTTTTACTCTGCATAGGTTATTATAAATAATTTTTTAAAGAATAGGCAGGGTATAAATGTAGGAATGTAATAACTGAAATAAAATTTGTCATAGAACTGTGTCCTCACCTTTTATGTCCTTTCCAAGGTCATCTCTTCCATCTCCATGTACTTGGAGATATCTTTATGTTAATTAAACCCCTCTTCTTTCTGCCCCATTGTCATCACCTTAACATAGGCCATTGGTTTCTTGACCATTATGCTGAGTGACAAATCTACTTCACAGTACAATCCAGTGCTTGCACATCTGTATGTATATGCATAAAAAGCTGAAAGCAAATGTCATGAAATGACCCCATGGCCACTGGTATTTTCTATTGTCCATCATTCTAGTTCACTGATATTGCTGGTTAAGACCACCAAAATGACTGTGTGATCCTAATGGGTTGTGACCCATAGCTTGAAAAACTGGAGTCTAAGCCAGCATCATCATTTGCCCAGATACCTGCAGCAGCTTATTAACTGATTTCCCTTTTTCTATTTTTACATCTTTGATTTCTTATTTAATATAGCAGTAAGAAGGATCTCAGAGATAAATCCAAGGAGGTTGCTCCCCTTCTCAAAGGCTTTAGTGGCTTCTTGTACTTACAATAAAATACTCACAAGGCCTATATGATCTAGCCTTTGACTTTCTCTCCAGTCTAATCTTATGCCCTCTCCCTTCCTCAATATGCTCTGGCCCCATAGAACGTGTTTCAGTTCTTCCAGGACACCAGATTCTTACCTGCCTGGGTACAAGTTGCTTCCTGTGCCAGGAAACTTCCTCCAACTTCTCATGGCTAGCTGTTGCTTATCCTTTAGTTCTTGGCTAAATTATCTTCTCTTTATAAAGGCCTTTCTTGATCACCTTAGTTGAAGTAAGGTCATCCCTACTTATTATGTATTTCAACCCATTGTTTGAACATTTACTATATTTGGAAAAATAAGGCAAAAAAAACAAGTCAGCTAGAAAATTTTGACCAGGTAATAGGCAGGATGGGGTGGTGGGAGGAAGACCCAGAGCAGGAAATTACAGCTTTGGGCATGGGGTCATATTCATCTTAGGATCAATAACTTGGACTTTGGAAGTGTGACTTAATGTGAAGCATCTTGCCTGTAATTTCTGCCTTTTAATTTTTGTTTAATATTCAATCATGTTAATTTTGAAAATGCTATGTTTCTATTTCACTACAAGGAATAGAGGAAAGGAAAGGTGTGGTTACACAGAGGCCAACAATTTAAAGATAAACTACCGGGTCTCCGAATTAGTGGTGACCGAGGTAATCAAAGTGCCAGACTCTACAGAAAGGCATTGCTCTGGTGAAAGAGTCAGAGGGCCAGCTCCTCCCAGCTGAGACTTCTCTGTAAAATCTCTTCTTGGCTCATAATATATTTAAAAGTTTTTAAGTGGTGCTTTAATAAGGAAAATGTTTCAATTTTTGAACCATCCCTTCTCTAACTTTGGAGATTTTTCCCTTCAACACCTAGTTGAAAGGATCAGCTTTGTAAATGGTCCTATTGAAGGGGCACTGTAAGCTTTTCTGCCATAGGGGCTAAGAGTCCTTATTTCTATTTCAGCTATTTCTGTTTCTAATTCCAGATCTAAAGATGTTTGCACGTGGTGTCAGTCCTCACCAGCAGCCAGGTGGAAGATGGAGACGCAGAATACGCCTGCTTTTGGGTTCACATCTGGCTTAGAATCAGCTAAATTTGCCTGAGCCTTAAGGTAGATGCCCTGAGAGAGGATTCCTTGAAATCTGATATTGGGAGCATGATTTGAACCCCAGGGGGTCTGATGCCTAGTAGGAATACGACCTGGTTCTTGGCCCCACCTTCTGCCATTGCTGTCTTCCATGCCTAAGCATTAGGTTCCACGCTAGCTCGTGCAAAAGACTTAGCTTTCAAAGTGCCAGGCATGCCCTAAGATATGTTTACATGTATTTTCTTATTTAATATCACCCAGTCTGCTCTCCCAGCCTGGTCCTCCATCACAATCTTGTATTTATTTCTTCTCAGCTCAGCAGTTCGGGACCATTTCCCCAAAGCTATGACATAGATGTACGTGTACTGTGGCTGTTATGGTCTCCATCTTTCCTGCCCCATATAATTCCTCAATAAATATTTGTGTAACTATTCTACTTTTTGTTCCCTGCTAAGGTTCAACCTTGAAGAGAAGTTAATATGGCTATGTCAAATCAAGTGTGGTTGAATTTAAAGGGGCTAATTTTTGTAAATTCTCAGAGGAAGATTCTACGTAGAAAATGAGGGGAGGAATCTATCCCCAGGTTTACTGCATCTTAACCCTCAACCTCATGATTTAATTACTCCATTTTAGAATAATGCACTCTGCTGTTTCCATGTCAGCCACTGACTTTTTCCAAGCAACGGCTAATAAGGAAGAAGCAGCTTTAACTAAGGTGGCCTTGCCAAAAGGTTACAGGAACATGAACAGGTGATTTCTAGTGCTTTTGGAACAAACTGAGTTTCTTGTTAGGGCCACATTTCCTTGAATTGCAATTTATTAAAATTAAAATGAACTGGCTATTTTTGGACTAGGATTTGAGCTATTACCTAAATCCTGATTGAAAATGGTTGGTCAGGTTCTCCCTCCTTCCTTTCCTCCCTACCTCCTTTCTTTCCATCTAATTCTGAAATAATGTAACAGATAAGAAATATAGCAAACACTGGGAGTTCAATAGCAATTCCATAGCATTTATGGAATTGTGAGGATGATCCATGGACAACGAGAACAATTACAAGAAAATAGACTTCAACTGGAAAGAAACAGGAGGTCATTGCCTGCAGGGAATGGCCGAGTCAGAAATGTGACTGTTTTATGTGTTTGAATAATGTAATCTAACACAGATGCTGGACCAATGTATGCTATAATGATATTATATTTGATATATTCTACTTAATTTTAATGAAAGTTCAATTTTCTAGCACAATTAAATACAGTAAAATATATTGTAGCCATTTATTAGCCAAATTGATTAAAGAAAACAAAGTGGCATCAGCTCCAAAGGAAAGCAAACTGGACTGATGCCAAAGATGAAGGGCACTGTATAGATAAGAAGTCGTAGCAAGAGACTTAAAACTGGGGCCCCTGTATTTGAAAAGACTACAGTGCTTTCCAGGGAGATACCACATTTGTCCACAGGCTCTGAGAGAATAATTTATATTTTGAGTTTACAAAACCATATACAACTAGATGTGCAAAAGCCTTTGGAGGTAGTTCTGTGGATTTGTGAATGTTGAATTAAATCCACTGTGTTTGATTTCTGCTATAACTTAATGATGCCAATTGATGATATGAAATATCTCTGTCAGAGAATAATAAACTGAAGGAGGAATCAGAATCCTATATGGTGAATGGATGACCATCATATATGTCAGATTTCTGAAGATGCACACAGATTTAAAATATACTGTCCCTTTATCTTCATAAGCATATTAGTATTTTCAGACCACATACTTTGATTTTTTGATTTGGGATACACAGTCACGATACTTAAGAATAAAATAAGAACAGAAGTTTTAATCAAAATGCTCATTAATATAGAATGAGTACCATGACATCCTCATAGAAGTAAATGATATAGTTTTTATTTTATACACATGTATGAAAACACAGTTTGAAATCTAAAATTAATTATTCTTCATATATCGCTTGATTAAAAAATAGAATAGTGGTGGAAGCTTCTGAAGCATTCCCAGAAGCATTGAAAAATAAATAAGAAAAAAAATTAAATCTCAAATAAAACCCCATTAATCATATGTAACTGGGCTTCAGAAAAAAATCATCCAAATGATCATAAAATTGGAAATTTAACTTCATAATCACAGTGAGATATTTATTAAAACTTTAAAGTTGGCCATATTCCAACTGAAAACATTACCCTCACAAATAGAGAATTTTTACTACAGACTCACAGAACATATTTAAGCTATTTAATCAAGATTATTTGCCAGGTGATTTTTAGGTGACCATAGTGATTAGACCTAAAGGATTTACAAAAGGTAGCTTAATAGTACTAGATTGACTTAATAGCTATTTATCTATATTAATAAATAGGAAACGAGAAAGGAAATGTGAAAGAACAAATATCTGTGGAAAAAATTAGACAGAAGCACATGTGTACACACATACTCTTACCTTCCACTGAGGCTGCATCCAATGCCCTATCCCCACCTCCTTGCAACTCACAGATATGGGGGTAGTACACCACATTGAGACTTGCGGGGAGCTGAAGGCTTGGGCTACTTATGTTCTGGTGTAGCATAAAGTGCAGTTTGTAAAGCCTATGGTCAATTTGACCAATATAGGTGTTCAAAATTGACAGTGCAAGTTCCAGAGTAAATGTTTTGATTAAATTAATTTTTAGTTAAATTTAGAAGACAACTGAAATTTCCATTTTGCCCTATTAAAAACAAGAACTTTAACCAGACATCTGGCTGTTAAATATCATGTCAATAAAACATTTAAATAATTAGCTTGTTTTTCAATCCAAATGTTTGCTATCTATAGATGCAAAGTGGATTAAGAATTAGTCATGATAACTCATTTTCTTTGATTTATGAAGAAAATGTGACTCAAAATAATGACCTAGCCAATAAATAAAGGGTAATTACTCTCATGTTAGAAATATTATAAAGTCATTTCTTCACTTGGTCTAGAGTTGTAACATATGCAATAGAATACACTGCAATGTACTACATAATTAAAATATTGTTATAATAAAATTTTAAGCAAAATATGACTATTCTTAATGTTATCTTTTCAGGATTATTGACTTTATGTTTTTAAATAATGGATTACAAATATATATGTACTACTCTGAACATGAAATGAACTCACCTTACAGTTGTGTCCAGTGCTAATGAGTATACAAGTTGCCTATGTCATGTCTAAGTACACTGACTTCATCATCCCTGTAACCCAAAGAAGCACATCAGTTAGATTCCCAGACATGTCAGAAGTAGAAGAATGGAAGACACTAGACAGGTTACAAGTGCTTGCAAGAAGCATTTATTTTTAACACACAGCAAAGCCATATATTCTGGGTCAGAGGGAGGAGGTTGAATTACTGCTTACACAGAACTCACATTAAGTAGATGGAATGGGATGCGGTTGCCAAATTAATGTCAGTGAATAAAAAATAAATATCTTCAGAATTTTAATAGAAACCAGTGAGAGGTTTGGGGCAAAGAATCATAGGCATCATTTTTTTTTTTTTTTAACATTCTAACCTGCCCTTCGGCTAAGAAAAGTTAAGAGTGTCACTTCTTTGATGTTAATTAAACAATTACTCGCTTCATTGAGTAAATAAATACAAATTTCAAAACCTGAAGGGCAGTTCTTCTGTTGCCTTTTAGAGACATCTTACTTATCTAAACTGTGGCTACTTAATCATGTGTTAGTCCGAACTCCCTTTTAATGCCCAGTACCTCTGTGGCTTATTAGAAACCAATCTTCTCTAGTCACAAGCTTTTATGGTTCAAATATCAGTAACTTTGATAGTTCATTTTCCCTGCTACACTTTCTCAATTAATGCCTAATTAACTAACATCCTGAAGCCTTTCTTTTCCTAGAAAGTTAAATCTGAAGCTCTTTCATCTCATATTGCTAGAATAAATTCAGGTACCTTAGTGTTCCCCTTCATAGAGAATCCACAGCTAGTTTTCCAATTCACATTTTACTTAAGGAGCCCAGAATTTTCAATGTGATCAGATTTCTCTTCCCAGAGTTGTTTGCACAGGTTTTTAAAAAAATGTGTCTTTTAAAAACATTCAATAAACAAATAACTATAAAAATTTCATCATCTTAGTAGCTTCAAGAAAACATTTTTGTTTACATATTATTTGTTATGTTTCATTTCTCAGACTTTCTAAGACAATGTATTTTTTTGGTTGTTTACCATATTCCATAGTAATTTCTCCAAAATGTCAAGATAACATTAATTATACTTTTAATTTGTTACTTCTTTCTTTGGAAGCAGATAATTCTTGAGGTAAAAAAGAAAGTTAACAGAAAAATTCTTTCAAAACAAAGTGATGGTAGAAATATTTTAAAAAGTGTTCTCTCAAACAAAGATGTATATATGCATTATTGAATTAATGTATGACTTCTGCAAATGAGTAAAATACCTTCTGCACCTGTTATAAATTTATATAGTAGTTATGCAATTTCTAAATTTGCCATATCAAAATGGTGCTAGCAAAATGGGTATATACCATTTTAAAATATCTCTGAAATGTTAAAAGCTCATATAAAAGAAATCAACTCTTGGTGGCCAACAAATGTATCAAGATAGGTACAAAATAAGAATTGGCTGAAAAAAGTATCAGAATGAGCTGTATATATCCATAGAAGATGGTCTTTTTTTTTTTTTTCACAAGGTGCACAAATACTGTTTGGCCAAATTTGTTTTAGAACAGAGGAATAATTTATTATATCCCCTCCTTGTACCATTCTCAAAACTTTACAAGCACTGCAAATAAACATCAACATTTTCTTCAGAGAAGTTAAACATTCTTCCAGTGCAAATTTGCAGAAGGAAAAACTTATAATACAAATATTACCTTGGGAAAAATGAGTTTACTTATTCATATTTAGTAGTTTTTGAAACTATATTTCTAATTTACATTTTGTTAAATGAATGTAACTTCTGAATGTCTCTTTTGTTTAGAGTCATCAAAACAGTCTAGTCCTTTGGACTTGCGACATTGAGTGAAACAGCAAGCTTTCACTAAGATGTCAAAATAGGAAAAACTTCTGGCATAATCAGCACTGATAAGTAGCAAAAGAAAAAAAATACTTGCTAGTCTTTCTGATGAAGAACTCTATTAAAGTACAATCTATATCGAGTTTAATTTTAAGACTGATGATATAGGTCATATTTGTATCTTGCATATTGACTTTCCTCATTGATCTGTGACAGTGAATAGAATTATTTTTATGTGGTCACAGACTTCCAATAAATATTCTTAAAAATAACATCTTAGGAAATTATGCTTATATACAAAATGCTTAATGGTACAGTAGCGATGCTTTTATAAATTGTTCTCAGGTAAGAATGCAGCCTACACAAATAACACTCTGTATAGCTGGAGGATCCCTTCAAACTGAACTATTTGTTTTTGATCATTTAAATCCACTCACATAGATGTAAGATTAAACAGTGGGGTTAAGAGAGAAAGGGTGATAACTCATGATTGAGAGCAATTGAGTCTAGCTTTAACTTTCCTATAACTAGTTAAACTTGGGGAAAATCATCTACTCTTTAATTTAAGACTGCACGTTCGTCACAATAATTTTGAAGATAAACTGAGATAATATAGAATAGTATTGAAAAGTATGAAACTGTAAAAGTGAACCTGTTAATTACTAATAAGCATAAAAGTAATCAGAAGTTGGGCTGCTATTTCCAAACTAACCTAGAAGTTGTATGACTTAGGATGTTTCCAGCCTTTGATAAACCCTGTATAATTATTGTTATTTCTCTGAAGAAACATGGGGAAAGTCACTGCATAAGCACCACTTCCCTGTGAAAACAGGTGTAGAAGTCTTCCCTTATCCACTAGGGATATGTTCCAAGACTCCTAGAAGATATCTGAAACCACAGATAGAACTGAAACCTATATAAGCTGTTTTTTCCCCATACACACATACACTTTAAGGCTTCTCTTTGGCATATCTGAATTTCCAGCATCACTATTGTTATTAAGCAAAATAAAGGTTATGTGAACACAAGCACTGTGATGCCAAGGAAGTCAATCTGATAATCAAGAGGATGGCAAGTAGTGACTAATGGCAAGTAGCATATACAGTGTGGAGATGCTGGACAAAGGGATGATTTACATCCCAAGTGAGATTGAGTGAGGCTGCACAAGATTTCATCATACTACTTAGGAGGATGAGCAATTTAAAACTTATGAATTATTTATTTCTGGAATTTCCATTTAATATCTTCAGATGGTGGCTGACCATGGGTAACAAACCATGAAGAGAAACCAAGGATAAGGGGGCTACTGTAATTTAGTTTCCCAAATGAGTTTCAATTTTTACATGAAGCACTTTGATTAGTTACTTCTTAATACTAACTGGACAGAAGAGATCTCCAGTTTACTCTGCAATGAAGACATATGCGTGTGTATGCTTGGAAAAGGATGCCTGCCTGTCCCTTCATGGTCTCAGGGATCACTAAGTTACCCTCTAAAGGCAGCAAATGGCAAGGGAGTGGGGATGGCTTAAATTCCTCACATTGCCACTCTTCTGCCTGAGCTAAAGGTACTTCCACAGGGTCATGTCACTTTTTGTAGAAGGATTAAAGAGAAGAAGCAGTGGAAGGTAGAAATCAAGGAAAAAGTGGAGAGGACTGGTGCGGAAATATCAAGGAGGAGACAAAACTATGGGAAGGGATTGGCTAGAGTGCTGTAAGAGAAGTCACAGGTCTAACAGCAGTTTCCTGGGCTCTACTCTCTATCCTTCTGGGTATGAATGTGGGGGAATTATTTCATATTTGTTTGCTTCCTATCTTTTAAAACAATTTTTGAGAAGACATCAAACACATGAAGCCAAATGGGAAAGATTAGAGTCACTGTTAAGTTAACTTGGGGCAGTTAAAGTATAAAATAATCAGCAGTTGGGCTAAACTTGATTTTTCAGTGCAGTGTACCTAATACATGATCTATTACTTTGGCTTTAAGGGCCAGAATTCATACTGGCTTTTAAAAGAAAACATTTTTTAACAGGCCTCTTCTTTTAATTTCATATGTTTTTGCTATTTGTACTTGTCTTGCCTCCCAATGAGAAGGTACTGGTAAGCGACAGACGTCTCATTCCTGAAAATGATGGCTAAACAGCACTCAGCCAAATGAATTGGGTTTAGGCCTAATTAGCTATGAAATTTGGGCTAATAAGTTTCCTCTAGGTTTCTCTATTTCCAAATCTCTATGACACAGAATATCTTCTCTATGAAGAGTAAATGAAGTTTCATGTGTAAAGAGCTAAATAAAGTATAGGCTAGAGGTGCTCAATAACTTTCTGGACCCTCCACAAACCTTACCCCAATGTACTACCAATCTCCTTTCTTACTGTGGTGGTTTATGCATACTTCCTCAGACATTCTCTAATTCTCTTATACTCTTCCCTTTATTGATAATCCTTACACAGCTAACCTTACACAGCTATCCAAGGCAAGTTCACTTTTCAAGACCCAATTCAAATAACCCCTCTCCTTCTTCTGGTCTTCTCTCCCAATTCCCCCAATCCTAGTTCTCCTACCACTCCTCTGTGTCAGAACATAACTTCTCTCATAACTCGTGTACAGTTGAACCATAAATGTACTTACTTATCATGCCCATTCAACTGTGTGAAATGTAGTCATTCTTAAACCCTTAGCACTTCAAGCTTGGAGCCTGGCAGGTAATAGGTGGTCAAACCACATATACATACATATGTAATTTTTCCGAATGCCTGGATAGAAGGAACAGATTCAAGCGTGAATGGCTGGACAGGTGGGAATACATGAGTGTTTCAGGGAAGCGATGGACTTTGAGAAATGTGTGGTTGTGTTAGCGTCCCTTCCCAGATCCCTCACAGAGCTGAAAGATAGTGGCCTCCTTCTAAGGCCCAGCCGGTTTCTCCGCTTTGAACACAGCTCTGCAGGGGTACCGGCAGGGGGCGGCGTTGTCACGCTGCTAAATGCTACGCGGGTGACCTTCCCTCCGCGCCCCGCGCCCCGCCAGGCGCGCGTCTTTGGTGACTAGACGCGGACGCCCCCAGTTCAGAGGGGGCGGTTTGTATTTACTTCCAGACTGAGTGGCTAGGGTGACGCAGGGATACGCCAGGAAGTTTTCAGCTTACCGGTGCGCTCCGCTTCCACCCCACCTCAGCCTCCAGCGACCTCTACGTGAAAGTTAACTTTTAGTTCGGAAAGAGGCAGCGAGCAGCTGGAATAGATGGCCAGAAGGGGTGAGGGGGAGCTTTCTAGCAAAATGGTGGTGCGAGTGCGCGTGGGGATCATCCTTACGCTCCTTTGGCACTGCGGAAGCGACTGACGCTGCGGGAGCACCTCTTATCCTTTCAACTCAGACTTTCACGTTCTGCAGAAAACTAGCTCGTTTCTCAGTGACATCTGTAGTCCCTTCAATGCAAACCTTAGCGCAGTATTACCAACTCCCTTCTTCAGTTCTGAGAGGCAGGTTAGAATATTAAACGAGAGAAAAAAAAATGGTGCCTGTGATTCTTTGCCCCAAACCTCTCACTGGTTTCTGTTAAAATTCTTAAGATATTTATGTTTTATTCATTGACATTAATGTAGCTGGGGGAGAAACTCTTATCCTTTCAACTCGTACTTTCACAGAAAACTCGCTCATTTCACAGTGACATTTGTATTCACTTGGTAAATGCAAACTTCAGCGCGGTACTATCAACGCGCTTCCTCCCCTTCGGTTCTCTGAGAGGCCATGCCGTGGTACGTCCGACTGCGCGCAGCGGTTATCTGCGCGCCACAGCGCGCGCTCCGGGCCCGCCCCACTCCTCGGCCTTTGGCCGCTCGCCCGCCGGCCGCTGGAGCCGCGGGGGCGTCCCCTCAGTGACGCGCGCTGGCCCGCGCCCTATTCAGGCCTACCGGAGCCGCTCGAGCGCAAGAGTAGGACGCACGCTCGCGGCCCCGCCTTCGCGTCTCAAGCTCTCCCTGAGCGCCCTGATACTTCTAGAGGTTTCGAGAATCGAAACCTAGTGCGCGAACCTTTATATCTCAGGGCGCGGAGACGGATATGAATGGACAAGTGGACTCAATTCACATAAGATACTGGACTAATTAATGAAGTAAACGGTCTAGGTATACACCCACACGGTGTTTAAAAGGGAGGTTGTGAAGAACCGCTGGAGCCCACCATTAATTTATAAGGACCCACTGTAATCCGCGAGTATTTTACGTTTCGGAAGTTTGTGTAGTTGCGCGATTTTAGTCATGTTCCAGCTCTGAGGGCCACTTTGAGGACTCGTGAGGCATTTTTAGTGTCTCCTCCGTTTGGGAAAAAGAAAAAAAACCCGTGGCCGAGGGGACTGTACATAAGTCAAAGATATGTTTAAATACGTGCACATACATACGCGCACTCGTCCAATCATCGGTCTGATGCTTTAGGAACCGTTCCGCCGGCAGCAGAGCAGCAGGATACACGGCCGAGCTCTGCCCACCGGCAGGCAGGGGCGGTGCCCTATGCAAATGAGGAGGGTGTGGCAAACGCGCCGTGCCAGGGCCCCGGAAGCGCGGAGAGGCCCGGTATAAAAAAAGTACTGAAGACATTTCCCCCACACAACTGCTAAAGCTCCAGAGACCGGAACGTGTACGGCGGCGGCGGCGGGCTTGAGAGCCGCCACCTCCAGGACCACTACAGTTGAGACGGCAGCCTTGCGGGCGGGGGTGAGGGGCGGGAGTGGCCAGCGCAGGCGGCTGGAGTCTGAGAAGGACTAAGTGTCTCGCCGCAGCCGGGAGCGCACTCGTAGCTCCTGGAACTGTCGCCGCTTCGCGGTTCCACGCTCGCTGCGCTCCTAGAAGGGGCGGCCGTCTCCAGGTGACACAGACGGGACTCCCGCTTGCGCTTTCCAGATGCATCAGAGATACTTTTGGTGCGGGGCTGCTCTTTGGGGCGCGGCGCGCGGGGCTGGGGATAGCGGGGGCCTGGGGAGGAATAGTCTCTGAGGAGCCCCAGAGTCGAGCTAGGGGGCACATCGGGGAGGGGGCGCGCTCTTTCCTCTACGGGCTCTTGTTGGCCGCCGCGCGTCCTCACCGGGCTCCTTTCCCCTCTTTTTTTAGGACTGACCAGGGCCAAGTGGTATTCGGCGGGCACTTCATGGCGGAAGGCGAGGGGTACTTCGCCATGGCTGAGGACGAGCTGGCCGGCGGCCCATACATCCCCCTGGGCGGCGACTTTAGCGGCGGCGAAGTCGTTGGCGGCGACAGCGATTTCGGCGGGCACTGCTTGGACTATTGCGAAAGCTCCACGGCGCACTGCAACGTGCTGAACTGGGAGCAAGTGCAGCGGCTAGACGGCATCCTGAGCGAGACCATCCCGATCCACGGGCGCGGCAACTTCCCCACGCTTGAGCTGCAGCCGAGCCTGATCGTGAAGGTGGTGCGGCGGCGCCTGGCAGAAAAGTGCATCGGCGTCCGCGACGTGCGCCTCAACGGCTCTGCCGCCAGCCATGTCCTGCACCAGGACAGCGGCCTGGGCTACAAGGACCTGGACCTCATCTTCTGCGCCGACCTGCGCGGGGAAGAGGAGTTTCAGACTGTGAAGGACGTCGTGCTGGACTGCCTGTTGGACTTCTTACCCGAAGGAGTGAACAAAGAGAAGATCACACCACTCACGCTCAAGGTAAAGTCACCCGACTTGGGGTCGAGTCCGCACCGGGGCTGGGCTGGGGTACGGCGAGCCAGGGGAGACGGGCTTTCAGAGAAATTTGCTTTTGATGCCTGAAATCTGCGGCCGTGACACGTTTGGGCGCGTTTATTTATTTTGCTTTTGCTTTTTGAAAAATAAGTAAACTAAGGTGCGTGTTGTTTTACTTTACTTGGTGCTTCAGCGCCACAACTCTTGTGCTTCTTCCTCTGTCCTCCTCTCTCTTCCTTCTCTTTTTTTTTTAACTCTTGACTTTCCTTGCTTGAGTCTTGTCCAGAATAGATTCTAAGTGGAAGAAAGGAATAATATAAATCATTTTTTGAGTCACTTTATGATCTAGTCTTTGGGAAAATAGCAGCCTGAAGTAGAACCAAGTCAGTGAGCTTATTGTATTGGAAAATGTGAATAGATTTCCTAGCTGCATTTAGCTGACTCCGTGTGTTTGGGATCTATGTGGTGCTTCTTTGTGTAGGTTCTTGTGTTAAGGATATAGTGGGTCCCCCTTTTCTATTTTGGTTCAAAGAGCGTGTCATACATGTAGTAAAAACTGTCTGAGAAATTAATCTCCTAGAATGTCCTAATGCAGTTCTTTTTTATTCTGATTGCTGATTGTGTACCCCTAGGGGGAGGGACAAGATACTGATCACATCTGTTGCCTCAGGGATAGAAGAACTGGGTGACTAGAGACATGAGAGGCAGTCCGACTTTTCACTGTATGCTCTTCTGTCTTTAGAATATTGTGTGTATATTTTGCGAATATTGTACCATAAGACCATTTTCAAAAAATAACATTTCAAAAGTCAGACAACAGAACCCCTTAGTACTGTGCTACATCTGCCAAAAGCCTCAAATTATTACTTCTAAGTCTCTTTCCCAGACTGTAAAACCGCTCGTTAAATGTATTTTTTTTCCTGTTTTCAGAGACTGTTTAAGCCTGTAGGTAGTGTTTTGCTGAAACTTGACAAAACAAAGGGGAAGGAGGAAAGTAATTTTCATCTGTGAAGAGGATGTATTTATTTATTATTTTATTCTAGGTATGCTTATCTTCTTGTTTTATCTTTTGAATTGTAGGAAGCTTATGTGCAGAAAATGGTTAAAGTGTGCAATGACTCTGACCGATGGAGTCTTATATCCCTGTCAAACAACAGTGGCAAAAATGTGGAACTGAAATTTGTGGATTCCCTCCGGAGGCAGTTTGAATTTAGTGTAGATTCTTTTCAAATCAAATTAGACTCTCTTCTCCTCTTTTACGAATGTTCAGAGAACCCAATGACTGAAACATTTCACCCCACTATAATTGGTGAGAGCGTCTATGGTGATTTCCACGAAGCCTTTGATCACCTTTGTAACAAGATCATTGCCACCAGGAACCCAGAGGAAATCAGAGGGGGAGGCCTGCTTAAGTACTGCAACCTCTTAGTGAGGGGCTTTAGGCCTGCCTCTGATGAGATCAAGACCCTTCAGAGGTATATGTGTTCAAGGTTTTTCATCGACTTCTCAGACATTGGAGAACAGCAGAGAAAACTGGAGTCCTATTTGCAGAACCACTTCGTGGGATTGGAAGACCGCAAGTATGACTATCTCATGACCCTTCATGGAGTGGTGAATGAGAGTACAGTGTGCCTGATGGGACATGAAAGAAGACAGACTTTAAACCTTATCACAATGCTGGCTATCCGGGTGCTAGCTGACCAAAATGTCATCCCTAATGTGGCCAATGTTACTTGCTATTACCAACCGGCCCCCTATGTAGCAGATGCCAACTTTAGCAATTACTACATTGCACAAGTCCAGCCCGTATTCACATGCCAGCAACAGACATACTCTACTTGGCTACCCTGCAATTAAGAATTATTTAAAAATGTCCTGTGGGGAAGCCATTTCAGACAAGAATGGGGGGGGGGGAGCTGAATGACCCAGCCCTAATTAGGGACGTGTTTTGTGCAATGATGATCTGCTCCTGATTTTTAAGCTTGGCAAAGCTTGTGAATCCTTTCATAGGTATGGGAACATGATCTCCAAAAGGTCTCCACCCACCATTAATCTACCCACTTGACTCTACTACCCAATTGGATTCTATTCTGAAACAAAAGAGACCTGTCATTGAAAGCAAGCAGGATCTCCTAAAATAATGGCAAAAATATGCGTGATGACAATATGGGTTTGCAGTACCTTGCTCCCATAGCTTTGCCATAGGAAAAGAAAGTGGAGTTTTAATAAGATGGAATTCACAGAAGGGAAAATACAGAGGAAAAAAGTCTTACTTCAACTTAATTATCAAATCAGGAATTCAGGAATTCAGATAGTAACAACACAGGAAGAAGGGGAACTCCAACATTGGGATTACTACCTAAGGCTTGTAGCAAGTGCTTTCTGTGAAACTGTTCTGTTGTTCTAACAGAAACGGCTTGCTCCAGATGAACAGTAGTAGGTTGGTGCAATTTTCATAACAAAACAGCAGAATTTATGATGACACAATCCATTATTTCCAGCTGCATGCTTAGCTCGCATTTTTAAAGTGTGAAAATGCAAGCAAAAACAGCTGTAGCAAAGAAAGTATGCTCAAGGACCAAAGATTTAACAGATAAAAATACCAAGTAGAAGAGATATAGTAGAATATATGAAGAGTTACTATATTTGTTACACACCAATAAACATCAAAGTGCCTGTTGTCTTCTGAAAATTTGGAGTAGAAAAATTTTATGGTTTAGTGATTATTTTATTTTATCAGGGACTAAAGAAGAAAATAAAACAACACATAAGCTTGTGAATGGTGGAGGAAATGCCCTATTTTTTCTTGGCAAATACTTGTATAAAAATATTGTTGGTGTGATATTATCCTAGGTACATATGTATGTATATGTATATTTTGTATATATTCATATTTACATTACAAATATGAATATATACACACAAAACATTGACTATGGTCTAGAATAATGTAGCAAATAGGAAATGTTTAAGTACTGTGTTTATATGTTTTCAACAGAATGACATGAGATGTGGGCATATTGCAGTGATGAATTAATACCCACATTAAAAATATTAAAGCAAATGAAGGAGGAAAAGAAGTAATATATTTGATAGGAGGAGCAAAAGTTATACTTTTTAGTGAGTGTTTTTTCTTTTTTGTGAGCCATAGAATTCCACAAATGGGAGACTATCTGTTTGGCAGAGCACTCTTTTTTAATACTAAAGTGCCATTTTGACAGTTTGAACCCTTTTATTTTTTATAATATTTTCATGCTTCCATGGTATAATCCAGTGGATCATGGATTAATGATAGTCTATTTAAATCCCCAACTGTTAAAAAGAACTTCTGGTGATCTGAACACTACTTATTAATACTTAAATGAATTTTTTAATGAATGCATTCTGCATTCCAAGACCACTAGAATTTAGTAAATGTGAAATGACCCTTTTTAAAGAGTATTTGCACAATTGCTTAAAATTTATATATGAGATATATATTATATATAAAATTTTATAAATTCATGCCAATATGAAACACCTTTGATCTGGTTGTCACACTGCATTTAAATATTTAGTACTGTACTTTAAATTCAGTCACTTTTCATTGAATCAAATCCAACTTTATTTTCTCTTTCCCAGGAGACCACTTACACCTTTGTGAAGTGAATTGGCATTACTGTTTCTGTTCAGTGACAGCTAATCCTAACACCATCCCTTATCTCAGCATTTAATTCCTTTGGACACTGGTCTCTGAAAATGAATTTGTTAAAAACAGAACTAACACATAAAAACCTTTCCCTTGTATTGTGAAAGCACCACATAATCTTTTAACAACTCTAGTGGATAACTGCTTATTAAGATAGTTTTTCTAAAGAACCAGCCAAATTTATGATCAGTTAAAGAGGGATTGGGGAAGAAAATAGCATCATCCTATTGGCAGTATAATTTGCTTGTTATGTGAGCATCACTCAGATGCTCAGTGCTAAATTAATCCACCTGAACTACCTTTTGCACATCTTTCTCTGTAGCCTTAACAGGAACTTGATGGGTTTGCTGTAGCAGCTTCCCTGTGAATTCTGTCTGAGCTGTAACAGCTACTGCACTGCCACTCACTGTTTCCTAGGGAACTCTTCCTTTTTCTCATGTTGGCTCAGCCTCCCTCACTCTAGCCCTGGGTTTGAAAAATTAATTGTGAATTCCCAGGAAATATTCCATTTGCAGAATAAGCCTGAGACTTAACTGTCAGAAACCAGAGAGAGCTCCTGCTGTTCACCTGTTTGGAAGTTTTCTAAAAGAATACTCAAGAACATTGGAGCAGCTGGTAATCTGCTTTTTCCTTCTCATCTTAACTCTTGACAAAAGAGTTGTCCACTATTTTTAAAAGAGTCTGGAGGTCTCTGGCTCTGTCATAGCAACAACTTGCTGTTAATTTATGACACAGATTTTTGTTTGGAAAGGCCTTATTTGATAATTTACCTTTCATTTGTTTTCTCAAATATTTATGTTCTTGCTTACTCCAGGGTTGGTAGTATAGTTGAAAGTGCCCGCACCCAGCATTCAAATAGAAGAGACTGTACTCAAGACAACCTTCAGCATTTTCTTTAAAATTTATATAATTTATTTCTATTTTGTATGTACTATAGTCTTGTGCATATATAGTTGAACAAACAGTGAAGTATATGTCTTACTTTGTGGATGTGTGGCCTAAAAATTTGAATGTCTGGTGAAAGAGATCCATATGTGTAGATCAGAGGAAAAAACAGTTCTCAACTCCTGATTAGTGCCTGTGATTTGCTTGCTTTTGTGTTTATCTGGCCTCGTGTGCTGTTACTTTAAAACAGGAAGAAGTTTTTATCTTCTAGAGATTCTTCTCATCTGTACTGTCTAGCATGTAAGAGAACACAACCTATGACAATGTCCTTTGAAAAAGTTTACTTCTGTAGCAGTAAATCTACTTGTTTCAAGAAGTCCTATATCCATAGGGACTTGTTCTTCCACAAATGAGATCAAGTATCTGCTCACTTTGGTATTGGGTAGACTACTTTAACGTGGCTCAAAAAAAAAAAAAAAAAATGCAAGGATGAGAGAATATCTGTAAGCCAAGCCAAGGAGGAAATGCAGAGAAAACTGAACATATGTTTTTGCCACCCCATTCTGTTTGCTTATTGTTGGTTGCTTTATTGTGCATAAAGTTGTTTTCAATGCAATGCTTGTCAAATATTGTAAACTATTTTGTAAATGAAATGTATTATGTTGAAAGCTGTCAGCAGTTCAAAAATAAGCTTTTTTTATTGTTTGAAGACAGTGTATTAAATGAAACCAAAAAACCAAAAAAAAGTTATTTCATATATAGCACCTATTTGAATATAATCTTTAAGATTTCTTATAGCATAGCCTTTCAGTGCTAATAAAGATTCTCTTGTAATATTTTGTTGTAATAATGGCTTGCTAACAAAATACATGGTAAAACTACGAAGTTGGAAGATATCAAGGAAACTTGGCGAGACTTGCTGTAAAAGCCTTGCAGAATGGTTGAGGCTCTGCCTGCTGGCTGTCTTCTCTCTCCCATCTCTCTCCAACCGTTGCCTGCTTTGAGACATCCTGTTGCAGCAAGCTGCACCTTGGGTTACTCTTCTGGAATATTTTGACTTTAGACTGTGTCACAGGCAGAAAAGGAGTTGATGGAGAATGGACTCTTAAAAACTGACATATTTGAATCAATGCTAGAGGGATCAGATTGTGAATTTTGTTTACAGCATCCAATATTTGGATTTTTTTTGTAAATAAAAAGAAGTTATTTTTTTCTATTCATTTGTGTCTGTTGTTTTTGGTGTCTGTGCTGGCTAAAGACTGTCCTCGGAATCTTAACCTGTGTCCATGAGAAGAGACAAGGCAGGATTTGAAACAGATCAGCCTTCAGCAACTTTGTGATTAGAGTACAATAAATTAAACATCCAGCTTTCAGCCAACCCATCTCTGACTGGCTTAGTTAGCTCCAAAAGAATCTAATGGGTGCAGAAAATTTTTTATCTGGGCATTAACTAAACCATGTTAAGTGACTCAGAGCTGTTTTTCAGTATCTGGACTAAATGGCTTCCGTAGCCCTGACAGGGCCTTGGTTTTCATGAGTAACCCAAATCCTATAATTCAGTTATCAAGGGTTTTACAGTAGACTTCGGTTGGTATATGCCAAATATATATAAGTAGACTCTCTGTTAACCAGAACTCAAGCAACTGGTACTCTTCAAGCAACCAGCCAAAGTAGAAGGAAGAGCAATCATAGGACCTAATGTGTTTTACTTTGTGTGTTTGCCTGTGCTGGGTGTCAAGAAATCATCCTTTTAAGTAGCATTTAAAGATAATCTCACCTATGCAGATTGCCAGGGGGTCATACATTTATTTTTTTATTAAGTTTTTGCCTTGTGTAATTTTGGAGACTTTCTCAATATTCATAGCATAACAATTGGTAATTCTCGGTTATTAGAGGACATACTTGTTTATAAAAAACATTTGAAGTCCCGAGGTTGGATAGAATGCATGCTTAAAACTACCTATGAAAAAGCCATTCTTTGTATTAAAAGCCAGATTTTTGCATATATATGTACATCATAAAAATAGGTGGTTATTTTGTTCAATAATGGTATTTGTGTGTCATTCTCTTTTTCCTTTGTTATAACTTCTTCATCCTTCTACAACCAGTTCCTCAATGTCTGTGGTCTTAATTTTTTTAAACAAGGTTTGAGTAAGAGTGGTATATATTAAGCTCCTGCTAGACTTAGATACACTCTGCTATTTCTAGTTGAATTATCAGGCTGCATTTAACTAAGCCTAGAGAGAAGGGGGAACCACATTCCCTAAACACTTAATTTATTTAAGAAGAAAAACAAAAGACAAAAATTAATACCCAAAACCAAAAACAAGTAAATTAAAATCATAGTCTTTAAATATAAAGTAGAATAAGAACTTTTAAAATCAACAAATACTTTAGAAGTATAATTTCCTTCTTAGAACCAAGTTTGAAAGAAATGACATGAATGTTCTTCAGTCTGATAGCAAATATGTTTAGGTAAGAGAGGTGGGGAGAAACCATTTTAAAATGACAGTGGTTTTTATCCAGCTCCAAAAAATGCCAAGCTCCAAAAAATGGAACAAGGTATCCTTGGACAAATGGTTAAATCTGAGGCTGGGGCAGGGAATATACTAGAAGAACCTGGAACATCTTGTAGTTCTAAAAACTAAAGATGTGCTAAAAAACAAAAAACAAAAAACCACAACAATAAGAGTATGTCAGAAGGACACAGAAAGAGTTCTAGTGGCCAAAGTTTGAACAATTTCAGCAACAAAATAAGCAGCATTGGATTATAAGCCAAAATACAAAATGTCCATGAGTCCACACAGATAGAAATAAGATGATTTCATGAATAAATAAATGAGGGTAAAGAGAAATGTCATGTGCAGAATTCCAAATAATCTATGTAGATATTGCCCCATCAAGGGAGGTGAAGCTTAACTCTGTATAGTGTTGTACATAGTGACTTCCTTCCAAAGAGTGAAAAAAGAGTATCCATACCATTGAAGAAACCTGACAAAACTATAGATGATCATGATCAGCATCAACAGTGATAAATCATGAAGATAGCACGTATCATTATGAAGTAGTGAAAATGTCACTTTACCTCTGTGGTCTTCCTCCTCAAAGCCATAACCTCTATATGAACATGAGAAAAGCATCAGACAAATCTAAATTGAGAGCATTCTTAAAAGGTACTCCTTCCATCATCAAAAACAGAAAATTCTGAAAACTGCCGCCAGAAGCCTAAGGAGACATGACAACTAAATGTAATGTGGAGCCTAAGGAGACATGACAACTAAATGGATGGGATCCTGAAACAGAAAAGGAATTTAGGTAAAACCTATGAAAATCTGAATAAAATATTATTGAAAAAATATTCTAGTATTGGTTCATAAGTTATAACAAATGTATCATACTAATGTAGGATGTTAACAATGGGGAAAATGGGTATGGGGTATATAGAAACTACTATCTTCACAATTTTTTTGCAAATCTAAAACTATTCTCAAATAAAAAGTTTATTTGAAAAAATGAACACTGAGTTACCATACTTCCTTGCGATTTCTAGGAAAGTGACTCCCTTTGTAAAAATAATAGTGAATAGTTAATTTTATTGATTAGTGCCTTCTGTGCTTAAAATGTTAAGATAGCATATGAAGGAGTGAAAATAAAATGTGTTTTAGAGGTTTAAAGAAAAGGAATGGGTGGTGGTGAAGAGAGCTGAGTTATAGGCAATGTTTGCATGTAGAAGAGTAGAAGAAATTCATATTACCTTAGAGTTTTAAGGAAGGAATACTAAATGTAACTACAAACCATTGTGAAGATATTTATAAAACAAGGAGAGCTAAAATGATCAAGGGACTAAATTTTCATAGTCCAAATATACAGGGAGCCCTGGGAAGTTGTTTAGGAACTCTTTTGAGGAAATAAATTAAATATATATTTTTTAATGCTAGGGTAGGCTAATGTTTAGCGGAATGTGAAAATGAATTATTGTTTAATGTAAACAATTGCTTCCATAATTTATCTGCTTACTTAAGCTTCTTGTCAGCATATGAGGTTTTCTTAAAGTGAAGGGATGCCTGTTTTTATAGTTACTTTCTCAACCACTGACATTAGAAATAACTTAAAACGCAGTAGTAATTTTTAAGAGCAATAATTTCAGCTTAGCAGTTTATGAAGTTAGGGCAAGACCTGTGCTTTCTTGCTTAGGGACCTGAACTGCAGGTATTTATGCATATGGGGCTAAGTTATTTCTAACCTTCGTTATGGAAAGTTCCCTTCAAGATCCCCTTCAGAAACTATTGATTTTCCAGCACAGTGTGTACTTATCAGTAATGCCAAGATTTTGTGGCATCATCTGGCCATGTCATTAGAAAACAGCTGAAACCCTATTCTCTTAATTTTTTTTCTTCTTCTCTTAGCAAAATTCAACCTAATGAACTACTTTAGGCACTAACGATAATGCCATTCTATGCATTAATCCTGAGTTGCATATGCTGCGGAATTTCTTCCTCAGTATCTCTTTAAATAAGGTTAAGAGGATCATGGTTCATATGTTCTTCATTTTAATAAGCAATGATTAAAAACTGTTAACAGATCTGCAATTTAGGATTCAATTATCAGAGAAAAGAAGAGAAACAATATCCATCAGTTTCAAGGCATAAAGACTGAATTAGAGTTGCCAAATCTAGCAAATAAAAATATAGGATGTTCAGTTAAATTTGAAATTTAGATAAGCAATAATTACTTTTTGAAGTATGAGTATGTCCCATTAATATTTTAGACATACTGATACTAAAACTTCTCTGTATCTGAAAATTTAATTTTACTGGGAGTCCTGTATTTTATCAGGCAACTCTATAACCTATACAGGATTACAAAACAAAGCTGAAAACGTGTCCTACTACAATTTGAGCCAAGAACACCTTATAATTTGTTAATATCTAACTTTAGGTACCATTAAATATGGCATTCACCTAGAGTACCCGTAGCAGCAAACCCTTTGAAGCATGGTTCATTCATTAAATATTTACTGAATGCCCTTTATGTGTTTAGCCTTGTGCTAGACGCAGACCCAAAAGAAGTGAAAGGACTGCTCTATTGGACTTTAGAAGTCTAGGTTCCACTTGCAAATAGAGAACTTACTTGATGAAAATTAATTACCCTGTGGTTAATTACTCATGAGACTTAACTCTGCATGGGATACCTTAAAGAGCCCTGTGGACTAATAGAGAGTTTGTATTAATGGTGATAGCCCTCAAACTGTCTTCTAGGGAGTTTTCAGAGGCAGACTTTCCGATAGGTAGCCTCTGTATAGATAGGCATTGGCCATTTGCTTGTCTTGCAGCAAAGGATAAGGGTAGATGTTTTGCAATTTCTGCTGAGGGGAGCAAAAGTTCCCCCTGAGCTTTTGGACACTTGCATTCTCTTTTCAAAACCACTGCAAACATCTTTAGGACTTAAGTAGAATGCACCTTGAAATTTTATTGCCCTATAATCCTGTATGCTGCACACATTAAAATTCCCTTCAATGTTTCTTATGTAATCTCTTCTGGTTAAATGTCATCTTGAAGTTATTATAATTTAGTCTTTGCTGCTTTTTCCAGAGCTGGGAAAGTCTGTATCTTAGATGCTTCAAATGCACCATGCATTTAATGCACCCCAGACCTTATCCTCTCCCAAACTGTGTAAAAGAAAGTTTCTCAGATGCTTTAAAAATGTACCCAATGCACGCCAGACATTACCCCTCCTAATTTTTGTAAAACTAGTTGTGTTCAGTTTGGGTATTCATTTAGTCAAGGTAGAGATCTTAGTTAAAAAGCCTTTATAATTGTCACTGATTATTTATGTGCTCCCCTGGACTGCATGGGATAGAAGAAATCCATAGCTTTCACCATCAAGACATTTAATAAATACTTTCTCATGCCCTTGGTTTCATACTCTGTGAAGATTTACAAAGAGTTACAGAAAACTGGCTTCTTTTCACTAGCAGATTTAATTGAAAAATGACACAAGCTTATGAACAAATAAAACACAAAGCAACAGTGAAGTTAAGAGATTTGCCAAAATGTGAGTGACCAAGCTCATTCCCACTTTAGACCATCTATCTGCTGATTGTTCCAAAGCTCTTACTCCAGATTTTTACATCTCTTGCTCCCTCACTTTATTATTATTATTATTATTATTATTAGTAGTAGTAGTAGTAGTAGTAGTAGAAGAGTAGTAGTGGTTGTAGCTACTGTTGTTGAAATGTTACTTTCTCAGAGAGATCTTCCTTGCTCCTCCTATTTAAAGTAGCTTTGCCCCAATATTTTTGCTAAGATACTCTCTAAACCTTTACCCTGATTTTAGATGTATATTACCATTACATTTGTCACTACCTGTAATTGTATATAAATTGATTTATTTCTTTATGGTTTCTTTGTCACCATAGAATGATCCATAAAGGCAAGAACGTGGTCTAATTCACTGTGTTCTCAGTGTCTGAAATAGTGCCTGCTACATATGAGGTGCTTGTTAAATTTTGGTGAATGAATGAATGAATGTATCCCATTTGGTTCAAGTGAGAGGTTAGGTGAAATATCTAATTGGGAAAGTATATAAAAAGGTGTATAAAAAGGGAAGAGTGATCAACACTGTCAAAAATAAGAGAAGGATCTTAGAGATTGCCTGTTCATTGAAAGAGCATAATAAAGAACCCAGGTGGAAAAATTCTAGTCCTGAAGCAATTTAGAAGGACTAAACAATAGGAGAGAGATGGTCTCATTTGGGGATGTTTAGGGCAGGCGTGTATAGACCTCTTCTTAGTTTGTGAGATTGAGCAGTTGAGGACAGTGGGCCAGCTTGTGTTGACATTATTTGTGTAGCATGGTGTTCAGGGACAAGAGTAACAGGAAACACCTCTTCTAACACCCGTGGGTCAGTTCTCTGTATTCCGAACTAAACCTAGTAGGCTGGTAAAGTGAGGATTACAGTAGTCCTGAGCAGTGACTACACTCTCTTTTTTCATCACCTGCTACATTTCTCAAAATTAGGGACTCTTGAGGGTTTTCAGGACAGTGAGCACAAAGACTGAGGTCTGTCTCATATTTTAACTAAAGATAGGTGAGAAATGTGCTTTGCTATTTGGAGAAGGCAAATGTATAAAGGGCTGTCTGTTCATCAGCCCTTTCTCAAAAGGGACAATCAGCATTTTCACTGGCATCTTTCACTGGTCAAGCCTCACAGAACAAACAGTCTTGCCCTAGAGCATTCATTATACCAGTTATGACCATTTGTTATTGATTTTTCAGGAGTGTCCCAATTACAGAAAACTGTCCTGTTATCACTCTGTGCCTACCATGTTGCGTAATGTCACAGTAAGGCTTCTGATTTTAGGTGTAGTTTTAAATTGCTAAGTTAAATATTTGGTGCAACAAGGAACTCTGACTTCGAAAACATCATTTAAAAATTAGTTTCAAACTAATTATTGCCACTTGTATACATTAAAACCAGTTTGAATTCTCTGGACCTTGTCCTTCCTTCCAACCTACTTAACCCATGGCAATTCTCATAAGAAAGGAGATTGAGAAAAGTGAAACAGGATGATGTATTTCCTAAAAAGTACTGAGCATTTCATTTAAAGTCCAATATCCAGAAGGTAGGGTTGGGGCTTCTGAATCAACTTAAAAGTCTTAAAAGCCATTTGTGGATGTCTATAAAAGAAGGGCATATAAAGAGTTATCTTTTTTTCATTTCTGAAAAATGAAGACTGTCAATATTATTTTTATCAGAGAGTACATATATAGCAGGATTCTGACTCCAGGAGAAGTTTTTGTTGTTGTTGTTTTGTTTTCTTCTGCACTGTGTGATCTTTACAGGCCACCAAAAGGAAAAGACCTGACATTTGTTGAGTTCTTACTCTGGGCAAAGATGGTTAGCATTCTACCTACATCATCCTCCTTAATCACCAAACACAATTGTGGAATTCATTATATTCCCTACTATACTGAGTGAGAAATGGATTCTAAGATGATTAGCTATCCAGTTGGAAAGAAGAAAGGGGAGGATTGCAAGGCATGTCTTAAACGTGCTGTTCTTTGTTCTTCTCTTTTAATCTCAAGCCCTTCACCTCCTACCCTTGGATGTGGGTTGTCAGTGCACTGTTTCTCTCTATCCTCTATAATTAAGAACAGCAGAAAGGATACACAGTGGCAGCTTAGCTGAGGTCATGTGAACCTTCAGAAAAAAAGCGGCTATGTCAATGTAATAGTTCCACATAGCAGACCTTACATATAATGTATAACATCAATAGTGCATGTTAAGTTTGATAAAATAATTTTATTTCCAATTAATCATCACAATAATCCTGAGAATTAGTTTAAGAAGGTATTATGATTATCTCACTTTTAAAATAAGAAAACTGAGATCTAGAATGATGAGTTTGTATGTAAGACATAAAGGCTTTTAGAACTCATTCAGTGGTTACACAGAGGAAGAGTCTATTTCTGCCTGAGACACAGAGGGCTAATTGATCTCCAGGTTTTTCTACAATCCCTTGCCTATCAGCCATCTATCCAAAAGGCAGGTGCATCATAGCAACGTAGAAGGTAAAAGGTTCAGGAAGAGCATCGGAGCTTTTCTTACAGAATAAGATCATGTAAATTGCCTATTGTGAGTGGATTACCTGACGAAAAATAAGCATGATTTAAATTTTTAGTTGACAGTCAGAATTCAGTTTTGTCAAATTACATCAGTGTTGTCATAGCTATTTTCTGTATGTCCTATTACAGAGAATGGGCCACTTAATCTTTAAAAAGTGATCAATTAGCTTGGCTTACATCACTTCTTACTGACAATGCGTGCTACCAGCTGGCTGCTTTTGAATCATTTTTTTTCTTTTTTTCTTTCTTTCTTTCTTTTTTTTTTTTTTTAGTTTTGAAGAAAATGTCTAAAAGGAAAGGTAGAGAGTATAATGAGACATGCTAACCTCTTACAAAACTGAATAAATTTCTATAACTCCTAAAATGTTCATTAGTCTTCTTGTGTTGTAGGCTTATCACACCTGTTTAGTTATGCCATCCCAAGCATTTGTCTTGTAGTTTGAGACTTCTGATTAATGATGTCATAAGCTTTCTTGATATACAATGTGAACAAGATTTTTTGTCACTTGATAGTTCAGGGTCATGGGGGTGTACATGGATGTAATATCTGACCTGTGAACTTGGATTCTAGTTCTGTATTATGATGTACTTCTAAAATGCTGCTTAAGGAAACACACATGTCCTAGAAATTTTAATTTAGGAAGCTTCAAATGGGGCAAGAATATCTATAATTCTACTGAAGTCTTTCTGAAGCATAGCTCTGCTCAGAACTCCATCTTTGCAGATACTGATAGTACCAATCTATGTCACTTAGCCTAGACCCTCTAGGAAGCAGAACCTGAGGCAGGGATTATGATCCTAATGGTTTATTTGCCTGATACAATCACAGGACCTTGGTGTAAGGAATAGGTATGATTCATTGCAACACAGTGTATCACCATGTTGGCTACTAATCATAGGGTGCCACAGAACAATACAGCAAGCATTTCAGCAGTCTTGTTTAATCAGCAGGAGAGAATTCTCCAGAAGGTTTGCAGTGGGGTACTCAACTTTGGAATAGTTACATTGAAAAGAGAAAGGGAGAAAGTAGCGGAGAGAGAAAGAGAAAGAGAAAGAAAAAGAAAGGAATTTACCTGCTTCGTTTCTCCCTGACTCCCTGTCACATTGGTCAAATTACATGTGCTTGCAGCTATAGTTTGAAAATATATTTTTTTAAATTCATTTTTATTGTTAGACCTATTGGGGTGACATCTGTTAGCAAGGATTACATAGGTTTCAGGCATACAATTCTACAGTGCATTGTCAACTTAATGTATAATATTGGTGAAAAAACCTATTAGAACTGGAATTAATTACTATGACTTCAAATAATGTTTCTGCCTCACATTTATATAGTACACAATATATATTTTAAAATTTGCACTACATAAGAGCATTGAGATGTGTATTATGACTTCTATTTTATGTAAGAGGAAATGATGAAATACATTTTCTTAATCCAAAATATACTTGTATTTCTGCTATACATCTAGTTCTTTTGTTTTGGTACAGCTTTAATAAGCTTTGTTATTTGATATAAGTCATTTTTCTTTCTCCACATCTCAGTAGCTCCATTTATAAATAATTTGAGAGTAGGCTGGCATGGAGGGGAATAGGGGAGTATGTGAGCATAAGATTAGGCTTGGGATTGGGCTAGTCTTCTGCCTTGATCTTGACTGAAAGAATAATGTAAGTAGGACAAATACGACATATATTTTAACTATTTAAAATTAAAAAATTCTTTCTGTTTAGTGTTTACTCAGCACTTCTTCCAGTTCAGGCTGGTGCTTAGAATTTTACATTCTTCACTGAATCCTCATAACTACTTTATGAGTTAGATCTCTTTATTATCCCCATTTGTAGAAGTGGAAACTGATGTTTAAAGTTAAGTAGTTGCCCAAAGATACACAGTCTGTAAGTGAGGCAGCAGTGGGCTTACTTGAGAAGATGAAATCACCAAGTTATACTGTCTTTGCAGGGCAGTGATCCTGACCCATACACAGTGCTGTCCGTTTCCAGCAAGCACCACTGAATTCTGGCAACTGGGTAGATCTTCTTATGGGGATTTTCTGTGACCCAGTGAAATGTATTAAAAAGAGAATTGTTTCACAAATTGCTGTATTTTAACTGATGTTGGTAAAAAATTGTTTACATAGCTGACACCAGAGTTGAGAAATTTTCACCTACAATTTCCAATGTTTCTTCAATTCTAAAAGTCTCTGTTTGCTAAGGTGATTAAAAAACATATTATATAAATAGCATGCTTTCCAAACTTTGGCCCTTTTAATCTAGTCCTGACTAGGGTCTGTTTATAATCACCCAGAACTTACTATTTTTAACTGATTTTTCTAAGAGTTTATATTTGTGCACAATACATTAGTGTGGTCATAAGTATGTTACATCAATAAATAAGTAGAAAAACATTTATTGTGGGTAATCAAAAAAGTTTGGAGACTACCAATTTAGCCATTTTTCTAAGAGAAGGTGATTTTCTCTATGTGTAGACTTAAGGTCTGTGTTCCACATATCTATTGCTATGTAACAAACTACCTCCAAAATTGGTAGTTTAAAACAATATAAATATGTAATTTTCTCATAAAGCGGCAGTTTGGTCAGGGTTCAGCAGGAACAGCTTGTCTCTGCTCTATCAGGATCGCTTGAAAGCTGAACTGGAGCCATCTGAAAGCTGTAGCTCCCAGGTCTGGCAGTCCATGCTGACTGTTGTCTGGGAAGACTCAAGCACTTGAGACAAAAATAGCTTGTGCTCCTCAGCACCTCTTAGTTTGTCTTTGTGGTCTCTCTACATGGTATCTGCAGGGTAGCAGATTCAGTGGAGATTGCAGAGCTGCTCAGGGTTCCTAAGGTTCATGTCACAAAGGAGAGAGCCAGGTAGAATCCTAATGACCTTTAACCTAACCTTTGAAACAGTAAAGGGTCATTTGTACCACACCCTGTTTTTAAGAAGTAAAATCACTTTGACTCTCTTTATAGTGGGAGGAATGTCACAGAATTTGCAAATAGATATTAACACTTCTACACTTTGCTTAACCTGACTGGGGACAGCAGAGGCTAATGATGAGGTGGACACCATGTAACTAAGTTTGGGCATTAACCTTCCCGCTGGACTTGAACTGAAGGGGCTGAGCTCGTCTGATTGGGTCTCCAGAATGAGTGGATTAAATCCACCTGTATCACTTTTTTCTATCTCCCCATCTTAGCACCATTTGGGGATTGGGAAACTCATTCAGGCTAGGTCTATGAGTATTTAAAAGGACATTTGGAGTTGGGAATGGAAAAATATTTAAATATAGGCAGGGGCGGGGAGGGCTAGATTCCTTTCTACTCGAGTAGGCTTGAGAGGAAGGGTTAAGGAGTCTTCCACCAAAATGTCACGTACGAGTATATCAAAATGTCATTGTAGGTATGTGTGGTAATAAAAAGATGTGTACACCTTTCTTCTGAAGATCATATCAGTAATAGGTATGTGTGATAGTAAAAAAAAATGTACATCTTCCATCAAAACATCATATCAATAATAGATGTGTGTTTGAATAAAAGTATGTACTTCTTCTGTAAGCATTTTCTTACTCATAAGTTAATTGGTGTTTCTAAAACAAGACTATAGTCAATGAATATTTAAAATTACTTTCTTTTTTTGCTCCTCCCCAGCATTTCAGATAAAATAAACTTATAACCAGTATTTGAGTTAAAATTTTTTTCTGTAAATAATAAAACACTGGTAAAAGGATTCCCTTTTAGTAACCTACTCCATTGAGGTGGTAGACCTAAATGATTTGATTTATACAATTTTCATTTAAGTCACAATTTTTAAAAGTATATCCATTTCTGGTATTATTCTAAATTCTAGTCTAAAGACTAATAACAACCTCCTTTGATATTTGGTAAGTAACTTAAAACTAAGAAGCCAGGGAAGAATGAAGGACATTTGGAAGTTGTTCAGTTTGAGTATTAAAGATGATTAAAGGTTTGAGAAATAAGACCCAAGGAAGTATAATTTATTGAGATTATTCAACTTTGACAGGACAGAGTTTGAGGGGATGACTCAGTTTGACTTCTGTTAACCGGAACTCTCTCCTGTGTTCCACCATGCCCTATAGCAAGCACCATGTCAACAAATGTCTATGATTGGGATTCTAGGTAATGAACATTTCTATAATGGTTTTGATTGTTTTTCTATCCCCTGTCACAAAGTTTAACTTATACAAAATGTAATTTTAGTGCCTTCTAATACTGTAAATGAGTGATTCATAGAACTCTTATTCTCAGACCAAACTAGACAATAGAGATTTTATATTCTAAACTCTTCAACAGGAAGGTACATTGCTGTTCATCTCCATCTAACTGAGTCAGGAGCTTAGTTCTGGTTAGTTTTTTGTGAAAACAAAAACAAACACAAAACAGTCTGTAAAAATTGAATTTATAATGAATAATTGCAATGTAGTTTCAAGGCTGGTTGTTAAATAATTTTCTATGGTGGCTGCTGATTGATTTTTCTCTCTCTACAGCAGTGGTTCTCAACCTTTCTAATGCCACGACGCTTTAATACAGTTCCTCATGTTGTGGTGACCCCATGAAATTATTTTTGTTGCTACTTCATAACCGTAATTTTGCTACTGTTATGAATCGTAATGTAAATATCCAATAATGTGTTTTCTGATGGTCTTAGGCAACCCCTGGGTCGCAACCCACAGGTTGAGAACCGCTGCTCTAGAATAACTTAAATACGAGTATGATGATACATTAAAACACCAAGGGCAGAAATGATCTGCGTCTTTCTTTGGAGCCTAAAATTTTAGGAATTTTCTTCTTTTAGTCTTCTTTTTCATTATTTTAAGGGATTTTTCAATATTCCAATTAAAATGCTTATTTGCAAATTTATAGATTGCCTATGAATGAATATTCTACAGCTCACATATTCGTGGTTTAAGTACATAAAAGATAAAGTTAGTATTGTTACATTTGCAGAGAATTGGTTGCATATTTATATTTCCTAATTACTACTTCAGAAAACATTTTATCGGGGACCTTTTCCTATAATCCCTATAATCAGTTAGCTTACTATTTTTATAAAGATAGCCATTATATAAGTACTTAATTAACCTGTGTTGCGTAACATACATTCTTGCCCTAGATAAATTTTCTTGATCTTAAAACCAAATGCCTCTGTGGTAAATGTATTTTACCTAGAAAAGACCTTAGACCTCAATTCTTCTTAAAAATCAGTTTACTTTTGTGAGTTTCTAGTTGTGATCTTATTACAATTGATTAGGCAATGGGAGAATTTTTTAGTTGGATTTCAAAAGGGTATTCTACCTAGCTATGATAGAGAGGCATTCATTTAAGATATCTTCAGTACATCTTGTAGGCCCAGATTTTCTAATTCTCAGAGTCATCAAATCTGATAGGGCATTTATAGGCATATCTATCTTCATATGCCTGTAAATGACCAACAAGTAGATATAAGGGCTGTACTCAGCAAAAATGTTGGATGTTTGTATCTGCTTCATTGGGGTGCATTTAAGAGTAAATATGCCAGTATTTAACCCAGGCGCATAAGCATTTATGAACTACTGGAAAACCTGGGGAGATTTCACAAACCATGAACATACATTCTTGGAATGTTTAACAAAGAGATACTTCCCTGTGATAATACTCAAGGAGTTGTTTTTTCACTATGATAACTTGCTTCCTTTTGTTTCAATTACTAACTTTTAAAATTATTTGGATTGAATGCATTGATGATTAGTTTCCTCCTTTTTTATAGCATGTAGTGCTCATTTGGTGGTCTGCCCCCAGGTAATCATCTTATGCCTGGGGTATTCTAAATTTAGTTTGATAGAAACCTAAACTGGCATGTCAATTAAAACAATTACCATGGTTAGTTAGAACAGTGGCAGACTCCTTTGACAGTGCTCTATAAAAACTTTTGGGAGGACTTTCTTCTGTTCTTCAGCCCTGTGAAGTGCAAACCATATGGATGGATACTTAACTATAAGGAAGGCAAAAGTTTTATCTTCTGGGATTGATGTAGACAGTCTTCATGATTCCACAAAGCTGGTTGCTCCATTTCAGGCTCTGCTTCCTTTGGGACTGCTTCCTAATGAACTCAGTGAAATTCTCCACCTGACTCTTTTGACTACATACTTGTAAAATGAGAGGCTACTAAGACTTACTCTCCTAGGCCAGAAAATTGACAGACATACAGATTGCTTGTGAGACCAGTCTCAGCTGCAGGGTGCTGGCAGATTATTTGTTGAAAATTGTTAGAATTTCATGGGATAAGTTTTACACTTTTCCCAGCAAATTATTTTTTAATTGTCCTGTCCTTTTTCTTTCCTATTTCTTTTTGTTTGTTTTTCCTGAGTGTTTGTTTTGTTTTTTAAATATGCTGATCTTTATGGGTGATTGGATTTGTTCAAAGTAGGCCCAGACCCTTTAAAAGACTGGTAAATTCTCTCAAACTGAAAAAAAAAAAAATAAAATTACACACACACACACACACACACACACACACACACACATTCATGGACACATACACCCACATAAAATCTAAAAATGTAGAAAGAAAAGTAAACTATTCTGTTATACAACTATTCTTGGACCTCAGAATTATGTTCACAAAAGCTCAAGGCAAAATGAGGGATGCAATTCAGATGAACTGGTACTAATGGAACTCTTGCTTTATGCCTTAAGAATTTATCTGAAATGTTATGGGCACAGTGAACCACATTTTTAGATTTTAGTACTTGGATAGCTATCATTGAATGAAATTCTGCAGTAGAGATTATCTTTAATAGTTTTCTTTTCAATTTAAACTTTCTTTTAATCTCTTTGAGCAACAAGTTTTATAATCTGTAACAGAGATACTAATGTATACCTGATAGGATGATCAGAAAAATTAAAAGAGAATCCGTGTAAGCTTGATTTTTTACTAAAAAAGATCTATATAAATGTTAGTAGATTTATGTTTCAGACTGGAATCTGTATTAATATCTTTAACATGCTACTCTTATATTACTTAATTTTTGTAAAGATGTCAGAACAATTGACATCTAGTCCTGCTCTGTTGCTGAATTCCAAGGTTTGTCTTTGTACAAATCATTAACTACTTTGAACATTAGTTTTTCATTCATTTAATTTATTCAATATGTATCAAGTTCTTGCAGTGCGCCAGGTAGTGCCTTTGGCTTTGGGGATACAACAGAAATGGAGCTCATGGAGCAGGCATTCTGATGAGGAGAGGCAAGCATTGATCAAAATAATTGTATAACAGAGTATGGTAGAAGATGATTAATGGTCTGTGAAAAATAAAATAGAAAGAAACTAGGGCATGCAGAGGGTGGGTATTTTTAATTTTATTAAATTTATTGGGGTGACATTAGTTAATTATATAAATTTCAAGTGTAAAATTCTATAATACATCATCCTTATATTGCATTGTAAGTTAAGTTTCCTTCCATCATCATGTATTTAACCCTTGTTACCGTCTTCTACCACTCCCTTTCCTTCTTACCCTCTCTTATAATACTATCCACCACCTCTCTTCCCCTTTGGTGACCACCATATTGTTGCGTGTGTCTATGGGTTTTTCATTCATTTGTTTTGTTTGTTCTCTTGTTGCTTTCTGTTTTATATTCCATTTATGAGTGAAATCATATAGATTTGACTTTTTCTGTCTGACTTATTTTGCTTAGCCTCATATTCTTAAAAATCCATCCATATTATCACAAATGGCAGTATTGCATGGTTTCTTATGGCTGAGTAATATTCTGTTGTATATATACACCATATCTTCTTTATCCAATCATTTATTGAAGGACTCAAGTTTTTACATACCTTGGCCACCATGAATCATGCTTCAGTGAACACAGAGGTACATATATCTTTGTGGAAAAATGTTTTGAAGTTTTTAGGGAAGATACCCAGAAGAGGGATTGCTGGGTTGAATGGTAATTCTATTCTTAATTTTTTGAGCAACATCCATACTGTTTTCCATAGTAGCTGTACCAATTAGCATTCCCACCAGCAGTGTATGAGGGTTCCTTCTTCTCTACAACCTGTCTTTGTCTTATTGATAATAGTCATTCTAACAGGTATGAGATAGTATCTCATTGTGGTTTTGATTTGCTTTTTCCTTATAGCTAGTGAAGTTAAACATTTTTTCACATGTCTGTTGGTCATGGGTATGGATTTTCGTTTTTTGGTTTTAATGAGAGTGATTAAGAAAAGGCCTCACTTTTGAGGAAAGACCTGAAAAAAGATAAGGGCATGAGCCACGTGGAAATGAGTGGTGGTGAGGAATTCCAGGTACAGAGAACTGCACATGCTCATGTCATGGAGTAGGAGTATGTCTTGTCAACTGCCAGTGTGCCTGGAGGTAAGTCAATGTGAGAAAGTAAGAGAAGGTAAGGCCAAAGGTTTGTTGGGTAAGGACAGGTAGCATGAGGCCTTGTAGGCCATATCTGAGTGAGAAAAGGGACATTGGAATATTATTGTATTATTTAGATTTTAACGGTCTTTTGGCTGGAGTATATAAATACAGGGGTCAGGCTTTACCCTTTAAAATCTCTTATGGTCTAGGACCAAGATCCTATGATGTTTTATGGTTTCTCTTTCAGTTCTGCTACTGTTATTTCAGGAGGAATAAAATCTTGTTCAAGCTCTTCTTGGCCCACTACTGGGACCAGCTGTTTGACAGACTATAGGAATTAGTTCTCCATGAATATAGGGGTCAGTAGGGCCAGTTGAACCTTCACTGTCCCATGACTTTCTAGAAATAATTTAAAATAAATCATACTTCTTTAGAAGTACTAAAGAATTGATGATGGTATATATAAAAGTCCATTCTCTCTCTCTCTCTCTCTCTCTCTCTCTCTCTCTCTCTCTCTCTCTCTCCCTGTATGTGTGTGTGTGTGTGTGTGTGATGTACTTCTGACATCAGCATAATTGAGCAGCTCAGTGCAAATCAACTTATGAATGTATGTGAAGTCTCTCTCCCTTGTCCTTCCAACTCTTCACCAACCCATGAAAGGCTGACCTTTGCATTTTTGCATGAGCCTATTACCTAACCAATAGGTGAAAGAATTTGTCCCAATGTGGTATAATCACATGAAATTCCACAGTGAGGACATGCTAGTTAGTGAATTCCATAAGACTTATAAATTCTTTAAAAATGTTAAAACAAAACAAAAGAAAAAATGAAAATTATTTGCAATAATAATATTACAAATTTGCTTTTACATGCTAACTCTATTTTTTGTGTGTGATGACCTGCAGTATACCAGACTTTTGGGAGGACAGAATCTAGTGTAAAGTGAAAGTTCTGTACATTCAAATGTTGGCTGATGATACTGATTTTTTTTAAAAAGAATAAGATAATTTTGTCTGTTTTAAATATATAATTAAATTAAAGCTTCTTTATTTTGACGTGAAATTTCTATATTTAGCACATATACTAAGTTGGGTAGAGAAATAGAACCTATACCTAAAATTTACTTACATTCTTTGAGAGAAAGAGCAAGAGAGACACTCAGAGGAAAACACAAATATTATCTGTAATGAATGTTTATACTTACAAAAGAAAATATTAACCAAAATTACCAATGTTGAAAAAAAAATGTGGGTGGCAGTTACCAAAGGACATTTGTATCATCTGTAAAAGGCCTTAAAATTCCCAAGAACTAAGTTTCATAAAGGCAAAATAAAAATGTCATATTGAAATTCATAGAATTGTCTTGGGTAGGATATTCACAGTTCATCTCATGCACATACATAAGATAATTTCCCTGCATTGCAATGGACTGAAAAGCACATATAGATTGGTATTAAGGTATAAGATAAAGCACAAGCTAATTGTGATATAGCTTAAGGAGCTATTAAAAATGATATTGTTTATTAAATACAAGGAAATACCATGAGTTTCTGGCCCCAAAATACCGTTTTTATGCTGCTGGCTTGAGAATACTAGGGTATGAGACTACTGAGTGTTTTAAACAGTTATAAAATGATTTCCTAGGTTTACTTCTGAATTGCTTTCTTTGAGAAATTGCTTATACATAATATGATTAGTAGGAGTGTAAATAATCACCAGATTATTGGGAAGAAACATGAGTAAAAATGATGATCAAATAGTTGGCTTTCCTGATCTTTTACTTTATACATTTTAATTTTTCCTTCCATAAAACCAATTAGTGAGTGAATGTGATGTTTAGACAAGCATTATTCTCTGATGCAAATCACTTGCACAAAAAGTTAAGAGACCCCAGAGACCTGAGACTGTTAACATGTCATGTCCCCAGCCACTGTGCCACCATCTATCATTAGCATGCAAAGCTAGCAAGAAGTCTAGCTAGCTGTGATATAGAGGTTGTCATTAGGCAAATTATGTCAATTTTGAAATTCATCTCTTTTAATAATGACAGCAAGTAGTTACATAGCTGTGACATTCCAGGCACTATTTGTATTTATTTAATACTCACAATGACCCTATTTGGTATGTATCAGCTAGGTTTTGATGTTTAAGAAACAACCCTTGGTGACTTCAATCTATAATCATTTAATATTGTTCACTATTCTGTGAATCAGCTGGTGTGTCTTTTGCCAGCTGTGGGTCAGGCAAGGAACTTTGATAATCTCAACTAAGCTCTCTTATATCTGCACTCTCATCTGGGACCACTGCCATGACTCATTGGTTCTGGTACATGTTATTGCTCATCATCCAGCACCATATTCACATGATGGGTACATCGTGTTCACAAGGGGGATGCAGGGGCCTGGGACAGGGTGGAGGAGAACAAGGTCCCTTGAGGCCTGGCCTTGGAACTAACTAATGTGGTGTCACTTCCAGTGAATTCTGTGCCAAAGGAATCAGAAAGCAACCCTGTAGTCAAGGACAGGGGAAATAGATCGCACCTTTTGATGGGAGGAGCTGAAATGGGTTTGGATGTAAGGTAGAGTAAAGGACTGCATGTGTTTTTCCAATCTACCACAAGTGGACACAACTATTTCCATCTGACAGGTGGGAGAACTGAGATACAGAGTTTGCATGGTTCAAGGTTGTGTAGATTCTAAATGCCTGAGTCAGCATTTAGACCTAGGGAGTCTGACTGTAGAATCCATGTTCTTAACCCATAAGCTACATATGTGTATGTGTGTTTCCCATATGTCACTGTTGCATGTGTTGTGAAACATGGGAAATCATGCTTATTGCCTCCTTTCGTGTAAAAGACCTGTGATTCCCATGGTGCCACCCATTCCACCTCATCCCCTGGACCAAATGCTTACAATAAAAAACACTTTTTTCTCTTTAGTATTTTCTCCTCATCTTTATTCTTACCTCAATGAGAAAAATCACAAGTTATTTTTAAAATGGGTTTTAGCTAAGTATTACATGTTAATGTACTTTTGTTGTTTGGAATACCAATAGCTGAGGGTAGGAACTGTTTGTTTATATTTTTATTTAATATTTTTTAGCAAATTGTAAAATACTTTTTAAAATTCTAAAATGAACTGTTTCTTTTACGAGTACATTTCATTAATGTAGGGAACTCAACTTCACTCAGTTGTTTCCCCAGCAGTTAGCAAGTGGTAGGTATTCAATAAGTACGAATTAAATGGAGGAATGGAGGAAGCCAAATATTGATTATTAATAAATATTTTAATAACTTATTTTATCAAATAGATTATATTATATTTTTTATTTTTCAAAATAACTTTGTGTTTTTGTTTATTCAATTCCATTTTCTTTTCTTGTTATGCCTGTTACACTTCATGTATGTATGCATTTGTGTAATACCTTAATACTATATGGAGATCTTAAATTTTTTATTCATTTTGAATGCTCTTTCTCTATAGTTTCATATTATGACTCTCTTGATTTGGACACATAATAATATTTCTAGTGTTTGTATTAAAGCTTTCAAGACTAAGGCAACTTTCAACCCCATGGGTCTTTACAAAGATGGAGTGCAGTGCCCACCCCTGCTATTACTTTGTTGCACTTCTGAAATCTAATGCTTGGGCTCAACCTAGTGTTATGCATTAATTAGAACCCATGTAAATATGAGTGATGAAAACTCCTTGAAATTCTTTATTGGTAACTCATCTCAGTTACCTGGTGAGTGGTTTGTGATGCTTTTCTTACTTTACCAATGGGAATTGAGACACAGACTGGGTAGGGAGCTTGTTAAATACAAAGTCAAGGCCAAGGGATTGGGTAGTCAAGATAATGGGCTATAAAACCTCATTTTATAGCCCATTATTCAAGAGACTAAGAAAGGTAGTTTGTAAGGAAAGAATAATATGGAGAGCAAATACCATCTCTCTTAATCATGAATTGTGTGTGTGTGAAGATTTTTTTATTAGAATGTATTAAAAGGATGGTATGTAGTTAGTTTATAGCATCAACAGTGGATCCACATGGTTATTAATAGGAGAAAAGTTTCATGATTTATCTCATTAGCATGTATAGTTGCTATCTGAAAACAAATCTTACGCCTAAAAGACAAAGATCAAAATGAGCTGAAAGTCAATTTCTTCCTCTAAAAATTAGAAGACATCAGAATGTACAAGAGCCCCAAGCAAGAAAGCCACTTAAGTATGAATTCTTCGTTTGTGATAAGCCTTATTTTAACTCTAGTAGCTATCCAAATTCAGCAATTAATCTCAGAATGTTTTCCAAGTATATATTTTATTTCAATGACATTTCTTGTCAGTGAAGAATCTGAGGTTTTATCAAATAAGAAGTGGGATTTACTCCTATATCTCACTAGGCTCGAAAGTCTGTGTTCTTTTCAACATATCAAATTGCTTTCTTTTCTGACCATTGTTTTAATTATTTCTATATAATTAGTATCATGTGTTCATATAGTGCATTGTATATTTTGCCTTTTTTTAAAAAATTTGTCTCCACAGTAAGGGAAGAAACTGCTTTTGTGTGAGGGCCACAGACTTTTCATCATCTTTTCTCTGGCTGTTTCATCATCTGTAGCTCAGGGCTGCAAGTGAAGTAGATGCATCTCACTGTGGGACACCCAGATGGGAGAGGACAAGGTGCATACTCAGAGAAGGTAAGGAAAGGCACACATGATGCAAACAAGTTCTGAAAAAACTTACCTGATTTAGAATCATTTTGTATAACATTAGTAGAGGGCTAATAGGAGGGAGTGAAATGTGCCTGAAGAACTAGTTGACTGCTGCTGATATAGGAAATACATGAAATTTAAACACAAGATCATACACACATTTGTAACAGTCTATTGTATAGCATGATACAGTTAACAAGGGCTTTCACCTTGATTAGCATGGGAGAGTGCAGTAGAAAGCACTTTATAAATCATCATTTCTTTTTGTCTTTTTCAATTTGTAATTATCAAACTGCCTGACTGAGAGGCAGAATAATGAGTATAGTCTTTACCAGACTTATAAAAAGAATTGCCTGGAGCCCTTGCTAAAAACAGAGATTCCCAGCTCCACCCAGATCCTGATGAATGACACCCTCTAGGGAAATGCCTTGGAAATTAATATTTTTAATAAATTTTGACTTCCAGTCAAGATGGCAAAGTAGGTAAATGCTGTGCTTGCCTCATCCCACTACCAAAATTACAACTAAACTACGGAACAACCATCATTGAAAACTATCTGAAATCTAGCTGGACTGAAATCCTTTAACTAAGGATATAGATAGGAAGTCACATCGTGACTAGTAGCGGGGGTGGATACATGGAATGGGCTTGCCTTACACCAACGTGTGGTGGTTAAAAATCGGGAGTAATATCTCGATGGAAGACCCATCCAAGGAGCTAAGGATTCCAGCCCCACAGCAGGCTCCCCAGCCCAGGGTTCCAGTGCTGGGGAGAGAAGTCTCCATGATTCTGGCTGTGAAAACCAGCAGAGACTGTGGCAGAATGAAATGGAAGGTGGCTGGAGTCCCAGGCATTCTTCTTAAGGGGCTGGTGTATTGACTTATTCTCTGACTGACTCACTTGCTCTGAGCTCCAGTGCTTGAAAGGCATGAGGGACATATGGAAGGAATGGAATTGTCTGGCCTCAGGGCAAGGCCTGGAGGGGCAGCTTTCTCCCAGACAGAATCCATTATTCCTTTGTTGATCCCTCCCTCCCCTTATCCAGTATGCAAGCTCATGCTGGCCCCATAACTGGGTCTCCATCACCTGGCTAACACCATTTGCCCCACCCTGGTGATTTACTGAGGCCCTACCTCACACAACTTGTGGGCCCACTCAAATTACTTCTAATGGCTTTTCCATACAAATGGCCTACTTGGTTCATGCTATGGACTTTTCGAAAATCCCTCAAAAGTTCACAACCCCCCAACAAGCAGTACCTGATCTCAGCATGCTCTGTACCCCTTACTAAGCAGGCCCAAGTCCAGCACTAGAAGCAACTGGCTGCAGTTCACAGCTTAGCCTTTTCCATGCACCTCCAAGCCTAGCGCAACTGCTAACTATTTGCAGGTCACTTTGTAACTCACATCAAGAGACCCTGGGCAGGGCACAGATAGCAGCTGAGCTTGCCCTGCACCAGATACCCTCCCAAGAGGCCCCAAACCAACATGGTCAACTTCAGACCACACCAGAGCACCACTCAACCACTTCCACAAATGACACACTCAAAGGACAGACTGGGCAGGCACCAGAGCCCTGCTAAAGCAAATGTTTGGGTCACCACCTGCACAACAGCTCCTCCACTGTAGTCACAACCAATTATCCTGAGGGTCAATCCCTTCCATTGATGTGCCAACAGCAACTAAGGCTCAACTACAACAGGAGGGCACATATAACCCACACAAGGGACACACTTGAAGCACCCGCACAGGTAATCAGGGAGACTGTGTCACTGGATCACACAGGACACCTGTTACATAAAGCCACTCTACTAAAACCAGGAGATGTAGCAGCTCTACTTAATATATAGAAACAAATACAGGAAAGCAGCCAAAATGAGGAGAAAATGAAAGCTGTCCCAAAATAAATGATCAGAAAGAAACACCAGAACAGAACCAAACAAAATGGGTATAAGCCATCTACCAGATCCAGAGTTCAAAACACTGGTTATAATGATGCTCAACCATCTCAGTGAGAACTTCAATAAAGAGATGGTTAACATGGAAATGGAGATGGAAGGCATAAAATAGAACCAGTCAGAAATAACGGATACGATAACTGTAATGAAGAATACATTAGAGGGAATCAGCAGTGGATTAGATGAAGCAGAGGACCAAATCAGCAATTTGGAAGATAACACCCATTCAGAACAGCAAAAAGAAAAAAAAAATTTTTTTTAATTCATTTTTATTGTTAGACTTATTGGGGTGACATCTGTTAGTAAGGATTACATAGGTTTCAGGCATACAATTCTACAGTGCATTGTCAACTTGATGTATAATAAGTTCACCACCTAATGTGACTTCTCTTTCCATCACCTTATATTTAGCTTCCCCCCCCTCTCCCAACCCTCCCCTTTCTCCCCTCCCTAAATTTAATGAGGATTATATAAGGGATTTCTGAGACAACATCAAGTGTAACAATATTTACATTATAGAGGAACCAGGAAGAGAAGAGAGCAAGGAATTGAAAACCTATCTGAAGAAATAATGATGGAAAATTTTCCTAACTTGGCAAAGGAAATAGACATATGAGCCCAGACAGCATAGAGAGTCCCAAGCAAGATAAACCCAAAGAGGCCCACACCATGACACAGCGTAATTAAAAAATATATATTTTAGGTTAAAGACAAAGAGAGACTTTTAAAAGCAGCAAGAAAAAACAAAAACAAAAACATTGAGTTACCTACAAGGGAGTTACCTACAAAGTTTCTCAACAGAAACTTTGAAGACCTGAAGGTGTTGGTATGAAATATTAAAAATGATAGAAAGCAACAACCTACAACCAAGATTACTCTACCCAGTAAAACTATCAATTAGAATTTAAGGGCAGATAGAGAGCTTCTCAGATAACAAAAAGCTAAAGGAGTTCTTCATCACCAAACCAGTATTATAAGAAATGCTAAAGGGACTTCTTTAAGAAAAAGAAGAAAACAAAAGATTAAAAATACGAATAATAAAATAACAATAATTACATATTTATGAAAAATTACTTTAAATGTAAATGTTTAAATGCCCCAATTAAAAGACATAGGGTGACTGAATGGAAAAGACAGCAAGGCCTTTACATATGGTGTCTACAAGAGACTCACTCCAGATTTAAAGACACACAAACTGAAAGTAAAGTGATGGAGAATGTTATTTGATGAAAAAAAAAAAAAAAAGAGATAGCAATACTTATACCAGACAAAAAAGACTTTAAAACAAAGGCTATAAGAAGAGACAAAAAAGGACCCAGTAATTGTATTTCTGAATACTTATCAAAAGACACCCAAAATATGTATGCATGCATATGTTCATTGCAGCATTATTTACAATAACCAGTATGTGGAAGCAAATTAAGTGTCCATCAATAAATGAATGTACCTTTTCCTCAGCTGCCGGTAAGGTGCTCGGTCCTTCCTAGGAAGCTAAGGCTGCGTTGGGGTGAGGTCCTCACTTCATCCGGCGATGAGCACCATGCCCGGCAGCACTCGCCCAGCACTCTCCTGCACCATGGCCTCCGTCTTGGAGCTAGTCTGCATCTACTCGGCCCTCATCCTGCACGATGATGAGGTGACAGTCACAGAGGATAAGATCAATGCCCTCATTAAAGCAGCCGGTGTCAATGTTGAACCTTTCTGGCCAGGCTTGTTTGTAAAGGCTCTGGCCAATGTCAACATCGGGAGCCTCATCTATAATGTAGGGACCGGTGGACCTGCCCCAGCAGCTGGTGCTGCACCAGCAGGAGGTCCTGCTCCCTCCACCACTGCTGCTCCAGCTGAGGAGAAGAAAGTAGAAGCAAAGAAAGAAGAATCTGAGGAGTCTGATGATGACACGGGCTTTGGTCTTTGTGACTAAACTTCTTTTGTAACATGTTCAATAAAAAGCTGAACTCTGAAAAAAAATAAATGAATGTATAGAGAACTGGTACATATATACAATGAAATATTACTCAGCCATAAAAAGGAATGAAATCTGGCCATCTACACCAACATGGATGGGCCTAGAGGGTATTATGCTAAGTGAAATAAGTCAAACAGAAAGACAAGTACCATTTAATTTTATTTTTATATGGAATCCAAATAACAAAACAAACAAATAATCAGAGATACAGGGAATGTTTTGATGGTGGCCAGATTGGAGGAGAGCTGTGGGATGGGTAAAAAAAGGGAAGGGATTAAGAAGTACACATTGGTAGTTACAAATAGTCATGGGGATATAAAGTCTAGCACAGAGAAAGAATATAGTCAATAATATCATAATAACTGTATGGTTTCAATGGATACTAGATTTATTGAGGTGAAGTTATATATCAATTTATAAGTTATATAATATCTAATCACTATGTTGTACACCTGAAACTAATATAATATTGTATGTCAACTGTAATTGAAAAATAAGTTACTAAAATATTAATTTGAAATTGATTTGTATCAGCTGGTAGTTAAGAGGACTTACAGAGTTCAAGTCTTATTTACTGTGCACAGATGAAAAGTTATTTCACCTAGTCTAACTATCAGTCTCTGGCTCTGAAAAATCAGGATTAATAGTATCTCGCCCAGGGTCCTATTGTGAACACCAAATGACATCATGTGTGCAAAATATTTATTATGGTGCTTGATACAGATGCAGGATATGCATTAGCTGCTTCTAGTACTGCTACCATTATTGCCATTTTATCCAATGAGTTGTGATATTCTGGGTCCACTCAACTGGAGAAAGTAATGCATATAATAACATAGGGAATCTTCAAGGAAAAAGTAAATGAAGGAAAAGAAGCTGTGATAGATTGGATTAGGACTGGGACATTCTAGGTTAGAGGCAATGGAGACAGTGGCCTTGGATAGAGTTCCCAGGGCAAACCAGTATGTCCAATTCTATTAATATTCATGCTCCAAGTATTGATTTGTCTTTCCCCTCTGGGAAGGAATCAGGTGGCTGACTTATTTCCCTTGATAAAAAACATTTTTGGAGAAACTAAGACATGATAACAGTTTATTAACCAATAATGTTATTTTTATTTTATAGAGTTTTCATTTGCGATGTGCTAATAAGAGGGTTTTATTGTTTTGTATGACCAGTCTATCAGATATGAAAATATGTAAATTTCTCATCACATCAAATTCATTCATTTATTCAATACATATTTTTCAGCACCTGATATGTACCAGGAACTGTTTTAAGCACAAAAGATGTATCAGTGAATAAAACATATAAACACTCCCATCCTCACAGAGTTTATATTCTTGTGTATATGGGGTAGGGAGGAAATAGGCAATAAAAAAAATAAGTAGAAACATTATATAATGGCAAGGAGAAATAAAAGCAAACAGGGAAGATAGAGAGTATGAGATGTGTTTGTGTGCGCGTGCATATGCGCACGTGCAAAGTGAGGACAGGTAATGTAGAGCCTTGGTGAAGACTTTGACTAAGTGCTATGGAAGTTTCTGAAAGGTTTTGAGCAAACGACATTTTAAAAGGATCCCTCTGGCTTCTGGACAGCACATTCCAGGGAGGCAATGGAATTAGGAAGGAAGCTTTTAAAATAAACTAAAAAAGAGATGATGACAGCAAGGGCCAGGGTGCTGGCAGTGGTGGTAGTGATGAGTAGTCAGATTCTGGATTTATTTTGAAGTTGGAGCTGACAGAACTTGCTTAAAGATTAGATGTAAAGAGTGAGAGAAAGAGAGGCATCAAGGAGGACACAACCTGTGCAACTGAAATGGTGGAATTGCCATCCCCTGAGATGAGACACACTGCAGAGGAGCAAGTTTCTAGGGGCATAGACCTGGAGTTAGGTTTTAGGCATGTTAAATCAGAGATGCCTATTAACCATCCAGTGGAGATGCTAGAAGCAGACACTTGTACGTAAAAGGTTTGGATCTCAGGGTAGGGATGGAAGTCAGAGAAATAAATTTGGAGTTATAAGCCTATATATGACATTTAATGCCAAAACTAAATGGCATCACTGGTGGAAGATACAGGAAACAGCATCAAGAACAAAATCCTGGGACTTATAAATTGTAAAATGTTAGGAAATGAGGTGAGACCAAATCAGAAGACTGAGAGAGCAGCCAGTGACGTGGAATAACAGTTTCCTGTGAGTCAAAGGAAGACATTGTTTCAAGGGGAAGGGAGTGATCTATCATGTCACATGTTAACAAGACCAAGATGAGTATTTAAATTCACCACTGGATTTAGCAAAGTAGCAGATACTGGTGGCTTCTGTGAGAGCAATTTAAGTGGATCAGTGGTAAAATAGCTGGACTAGCATAGATTTGGGAGAGAATGAGAAGAGAGGAACATGAGAGAGAGAGAAACTAAATCTCAGCAGAAAGAACTTGGCTATAAAAGGTATTTAGAGATAGGCAATAGCTATAATGGGAAGTAAGAGTTGCTGTTCTAAGATGGGAGAAGTAACAAGGTGTTTATAAGCTAAGAGGAGTAATGCCATGGGGTAGGGAAATTAATGGCACGGGAGAGAGGGAGATTCTCAAAAATAGTGTCCTACTCCCCCCACACTCCAACATATACTCAAATATGCATATTCTTCTCCAGTCTCTGTTTCTGTATTTCAGACAACAAAGCAAAGGTCTAAGGACTTAAACAAACTAGATCACATGGTTCTCTAAAATCCCTATGTTTCTCAATACACCTAACAGCATATGGAGTTTTGTTTTTATTTTTTGTTTTTGAAAGAGAAGGAAGGAAGATATAAAAAAGAAGGAAGAAAGGAAGGAAGAGGAAGTTATGGAGGGAAGTTGAAAGGCGACCAGGGAGAGAGATAATACTATATACAAGTATAATCTGGCAAATGGCTTTTTAAATCTGCTTCCTCTTTTATTGTCATTTAATTTTTATAATAACCCAGTGAGATGGCTATTATTTCCCTTTACCAGATGGGTAAAGTGAATACATAGTGATTAAATAATTTCTCCAAAATCTCAGAGCTTGTAAGAGGCTAAATCAATTCATACTCAGATCTATCAGACTCCAAAAAATCAATCTCACAGATTTCTCTGAAGTAGGAAATTCATGATATGTTTGTAGTTTGATTAAACCTGGAAAACATAGATTCTGGTCCTTACTCATTTGCCTACATGATCTCATCACCTATGTAGAAGACTCACCTTCAACTGTATATGATGAAGCTCCCATGTTCTCTTTAGCAAAAAACATTTATTTCAAAGTTAAATGCATTTTGCTGAGTATAAAAATGACCATTCCAATAATTTAGTAAAAAGGATTAAATCCTCTGTAGAATGCCATCTAAAGTTATCCCACACTTACTGGATATATCTAGAAATGAGCCATTTTCTGAGATACAGAAAAAGTCATTTAAGTCTGCCTTTTAGATGAGGTTAGCAGAAGGGTCCCGTTCTGCAGTACATTTTGAATATGCATGCATTGGACAGAAACTGTAGCGAACGTCTGCTGACAAGGGGACTTAGGACAAAAAGAAACTGAGTTCACTTTTGTTTGTGCTCAGATCTCCTCGTAGATTTTTCAGCTCCAAGTCTCTTGTCTCCATCCTGTTGGAATATCTTGTTTCTTCATACCACTCTGAAAGCTGTTAGAAAAGAGCATTTCTCTACTATGGTTGGTCCATTAAAACTAAGTTTTGTAGGGAAATGCTGATGCTATTTATTCAGGAAGAATTCTCCCAACAGTATGTCCACCAACTTCTTGGATGAAAAAATCTTTTAGGGTACTCTTTACAAGAAAAATGAGATGCACCAAAATTGTCTGATTGAATAGGTTGGTGGAGTATAGGTAAGTCTTGACAATCTAACAGACGTGTCCGCTTCCCATTCTTCACAAATGATGTGTGGTAGAAAAGAATTGTTGGGAAAAGTTAGGCAGCTGTTAACTGCTTTAAAACACACATGATTTTTTTTTTTATACTCAAATAATTGGAACCATATTAGGTATGTAGTCTTTGGAAAATAAAGAAATAGGTGTTCAACAAACATTTCTCGAGTACCTACCAGCTAAAGAATACAAAGAAGTTAGCTGAGTTTCCTTCTGGAATTCCTAGGCTAGGAGAGGAAATCGATAGTTGGGTAATAACACAAAGGCCGTAATTCCTACCACGAGAAATTGCTAAGTGATCTATCTCTTCCCAACCCACTACTAAAGTCAGAGATGCTCCTGTTAAACAGTTTCACTACCGACATGATGAGATGCGCTTTCATGGAGAAAAGGGAAAATAAGATCATGTTTGTATTTTATTTTACTAAAATGGAAGTCAGATTAAAATGGTTCAGCAAAATTAAATGCAAAATTGAAAGTTATTATAGTTAATACAGAACTTGGTGACTGGGAGAATAGTAGTAGAATAAGGAATGTGAAAAGAATATACAAGAGTTGAATAAAGTAGCCACATTTAATAGAGCATTTCTATTTTATAAATAAATTGTTTTTGCTAGAGGAAAGAAAAAAATCCTTAAAACTTAAAGTTACCTCCACGACTCAATCTTTAAAGTTTTTTTTTCCTCAGTTTTTTCCTTCCACTATCTCTCTGAGGTTTGGAAAAGAGGTCATCCAAGATACGTGGTTTTCTGTTCCTCCTTTTGGGGATGTTCATGACTAGGTTTATTGGGTAGTATTCACCTAGTCATAAGCTATTAATATTTCCTTTGTTATTCTTCTACTTCAGAGAATTCAAGATATTTTGATAAAGATTAAAAATAGTTTTTTTTCCCAGATTCTTGAGAGATGCATACTCAAACTAGGAGTTACTAAGAAAATAATTAATGACTTTTTCATTTAATCTTCCAGAGCATATTAACTAAAACTGTATTACCCATATTTTATGGTTACACAGTCACGGACCTGATCACTCCATCTTATGTATCGACAAGTTCTTATTTTTCAAGGAGATATTTACTTTCTTTTGATATTTGTTTTAAACTGTAACATCCTTTTTCATATTTGTAAATAAGTGATTATACAAATATCACCTATTTAGTAGTATTAATATTATTTTTTATTATTTTAATGCTGCTTTTGGATGCTTAGCTTCTCACATTTTACAAGCTGAAGATTGCACTTGTGCAATTGTTCATACCTGTTCAGTCACTATTTCCACATTAATAGTAGGGTAAAGATACCAGGCTTCAGCTTAGATTATGACAGTACCTAATGTCTTTTCCACATTTACTTTAAGCAAGAAGAAGACTTTCTTGTTTTCATGGGAATTTCATGAATTCCAATATGTATATTTTTCCAGCTGTAGTATTTTAATTGCAATTGGAAATTACCAGTTGAGATATCAATTTTCTTATGAAAAATTTCCTAATACTAAATTCTAGCAGTGAAAACTGACTTCAGCTACTCAAGTGGCATGATTTCTTCATGATTAACTTAGAATTTTAAAAATCTTTTCAGTTATTTGCATTGATACTTCTACATTTTCATAAGTGCAATTACCATGTGTGTATGTATATGTGATATAGCCCTAAATAGATGATTAAGATAGATGGACAGTCTCCTGGCAAATATTGCCAAAATGAAGCTATTTGATCTGACACCTGTTTTTAATTGCAAGTGAAACTCCTTGATTGCAAATATTTTTATATCCAGAAAATCCATGTTGCTAATCCATCATAGCAACAAATCTTTATCTTTGTTTCCTTTCATTTAAATTAGTTTCCTGTTGTACATTTAATAAGTAGCTTAAACAGACACGCAGGGCTAAGTGAAAGTTTGTGAGGCTCACATGGAATTTTGGAGTTATTATAAAAGACTTTTTCTTGAATAACTTTTTGTTGTTGTTGAGGAATCTCCCTTTGCTTTCAAGAAAAGGGGATAGCATTTTTTTAGTGTAAATGGGAGTCAGGATATATGTTGGGTGAGTTCTGCCACCAGTTAGTGAAGGGTGTCACTCAGTCACCTGAGTTCAAGTTCTTAACCTGTAAAGTGTGAAGTGGGATGTAAGGATCCTACAGTCCTTTCTATATGGGGTTAGAAATGACCTTATCTTCTCTACCTTTACTTACAAGTTATCTATTTATTTTGCACTAACTTTGTGGTTGATAAAATCTTTTAGTGTTGTCTTTTAGACACTAGGAAGGTTAGAGTATCCACTACTTCAGCAAGTCACACTTTGAAATCATCCCCATTTTCCATCTACTCTTCTTTGAGAGAACTTACTGAGTAGGTCTGAGGGCAGCTATTAATGCAGATAGATTTTTTAGTGCAGATTGCAGGAGGTAATGATGGATATTCTCACCTAAGATCTTAGAAAAAAAATGCCTTCATAAATATATAGGAAACAGTAGCAATTTAATTGTATCCCAAAGGAAGTTACATTTAGTATCTGGGTTTCTAGCCACCTTCCGTCTCAGGATGGACAGACAGTCCTCACTGATTTTCACTGCCAGATGTTGTGGGAATACCTCTTTCCTGTACAGGACCCCTGGGCTGGAGAGCCTGATGTGGGGCTGAGATTCCTCTGTGACTGAGGTGTTCTTCCCAGTGTTCAACCACTACCTGTGGGTTTTGGATCAGCCTGTTTCACAAATTTGCCCCCTTACCAGTCTCAGTGTGGCCTCTTCTTTATATCCGTAGTTATAGGGTTTCTGTTCAGCTAGTCTTCAGATGATTCTTGAGATTGATTTTTCTATAATTTATTTGTAATTTTGGTGTGATCCTAGGATGCAGTAGGCATAGTGTTTACCTAATTCACCATCTTGAGTTCTCTCCCAAGATACTGTTTTTCTTAATGGAGGTATCTATGGATATAAGAAATAAACATGGAAAACATTTAAATACTGAGAAATATCAGTCTCCAATTCAAAAATTTTGTCCTATGCAAATAGCTCAATGCATAGATATAATCTTTTTTGTCTTCTACATGTAACACAAAATATATTTTAAGTATAAAATGTAAACATGAAGTAATAAGAACTCATTAAAAGTACTTAATAAGAGAAAGTTACATGGTTTGGTTATAGTATATGATTATATAATGAACTTACTTCTCTGTTATAAAACAATTAGAAGAAAGGTACTAACTTTGTATTTAGAAGTAGTATTCTAATTATACTTTAGAAATAGTTGCAGCAAGTAAAGATTAGCAGCAGAGTAGGTGACAAATACCTGTCAAATAAAAGTAAGTAAATATAAACATAAAAAAAAAAGAAATAGTTGCAGGAGTAATTCACCATGACTTACAATAATATATCAAAAGTTATGAAAATGACTTTAAGGAAAAATGTACTCCTTTATTATTAACTTTGTCTTTGGGTTTTTGTTATTTGCATAACCATCTCTCCTCCGTCAGATGCATCTGAAATATAGGCTATGAAAAAGTGAGTTATTAAATGTACAGAGTTTTGGAAAAGACCAAAAGCTTCTTAACCTTCCAACTTTAACTAAGAATGGCATACAAGCAATTTTAAGGTTATAATATACTAATAATGAGTTTTTAGAATGTCATCTTATGGGAAATACAGTCCAAAAATAAAATAATTCAAAAACCTAGTTCAGTGGTAGCTATGCATTGCATTATTGCTTATTAATTGGAGAGTTCAGACCTTCTTCTTATGCTGTTCTTGCATTATCTTCATGCTAATGCAGCTTTTGAAAATCTGCTTGTGTCATTTCTGCTTCAAATATTGTCACCAAGGACAAAAAAGTTAAAGTCTGATGAAATTGCAGGTGATTATGTTTATACAGTTGGGAGAATAGTGGAATAATCTAAAAAGCAGCATATTTTGTGTATATGCATTGCCTCTCACTTCCATAGTGAATGGATTTTTATGCTCCTAGGATGTCATGTTACTGACGTCAGACTTCTAGTCACCCATTGATAATGACAATTGCATTGATTGCTTCAGCATCAGCTGCCCTCCTATGACTAAATATCTTCACATAGCAGATAGTTCACTAAAAAACCAGAAGTAGAATTGCTGATACTTCATTCTCTTTCAATGTTGAAAAGTCTCCATAAATTTTATATGAAATGTTGTCTTGAGATAGAGCTCTTCTTGAAATAGAGAAATAGAGCTTTATTCTAGATATTTAAATAGTCTTTTTAGGCCTTGTGATTCTTTCCATAGATACTTACTGTTATTTTTGTAAGTGCCACTTAAGCAGCTTATGACTGAGAGTATAGCTTCTCCTAGTGCAAATTTAAGACTCACCTCTTCCCTAGGACTTTTACCTAATAGTGATTGATATTCCCTCTTTCTTTTCCTCCAGCCTACTCTTCTAATGCCTCTAAGTATTTTTCATTTCAAAAAGTTAATCACGAAATGTATTAATTATAACTTGAACCAAGCCATGTTATATCTATGTTTATATGAAAAGTAAGAAAAATCTGTAGATCATAGCACCAAGTCAGTTGAGGGACAAGATAACAAACATCTTGCATAACAAGTGAGACTTTGTGGATTTGATTGAGTTGCAAATTTCTCACTTTCTAGGTGTTTGATGTTGATCAAGTTATTTAATTTCTTCAAGTCCATTTTTCACATTTATAAAATGTCATTGATAATGACTCTTTGTGGTATTTTTATGATAAAGAAATGAGATTTTTTTTTAAAAAGTACTTACAGTACCTGACACATTATAAGTATATTATTATTAATGATTATATTATACTAATATGTTAGGTCAGGGAAAAATAGTCAATGTATTATACATTCTTAGACTTTGTTTCTTAACATGATAGATCTGAAACAAAAAGCCATGCTTTCTCTATAAGGAACATACTTAATTATGAAGACAGGTTCAAAGTAAACACATTGAGGAAGATATAAAGTCAATAATCCTAAGAAAGTTGAAGTAGATATATTCACGTCAAACAAAGGAACCTCAGAACAAAGAGTACTAGTAGGAATAAAGAGGAGCATCTTATAATGATAAAGAAGTAAATTCAGGACATAAAACTTAACATAATAGAGCTTCAAAGTGTTTAAAGTAAAAGTTGAAAGGAAAAATAAACAAATTTACAATTTTAGTTGAAGGTTTCAACACCCAGTTCTTGGTTTTTTATTTAAAAAAATGTAGATAGAGAATTAATAAGAGTGTGAAAGATTCATTCTCCTCATGGGTTAAAAAGGATGAACCATAAAAGTGATAAATTATAATCTTCTGTTCTTATAAAGAAAATAAGAAGTCAAGTCACAGACTAGAAAATAATTACAATGTGTATATTTGATGAAAACTTGTGTCTAGGATATATACAAACTGTAACAACTCAGTAATAAGAAAATGAATAGTCCAATTAAAAGTGACAGATCTCCTTTCATCACCATATATTTGACCCCACCACCCCTCTGCTATGCTCCATTGCCCTTACCCTCCCATAACCACTAAATTGTTGTCTGCCTCTATGAGTTTTTGTTTCTTTTTTTGTCTTATTCATTTGTTGCTTTCAGCTTTATATCCCACATGTGAGTGAAGTCATATGACTCTTGACTTTTTCTGTCTGACTTACTTGTTTAGCATGATAATCTCAAGATCCATCCATATTGCCAAATATATGCTGATGGAAGGAGAACTGACTCTGGGTGGTGAGCGTGCAATGCAATATATCGATGATATACTACAGAAACGTATACTTAAAACCTATATAATTAACTAATGCCAACCCAATTAATTTAATTACTTAATAAATAAATAAATAATAAATACAGGGACACTCAAAAGTGAAAAAAAGGTGACAAAAGATTTGAACAGATACTTCAGAAGAAACAATATAGGAATGGTCAACTATGACTGGGAAAGTCATTAAAAAATGCAAGTTAAAATTACAGTGCGATATGATTACTTACCGACTGGAATCACTAAGATGAAAAAATGCTGACAATACCAATTGTTGGTAAAGATGTTAAACAAGAGGAAGTCTCACACATGGCTGGTGGGAATATAAAATGAAAAAACAATTTTGGAAAAGGGTTTGGGAGTTTCAGATGATGTAGAATTGTATCCTGAAACCTATGTAATTTTATTAACTAATGTCACCCTAATAAATTTAATTTTAAAAATGTACATTTAGCATACAACTCAGCAATTTTACTCAGTATTTGTTCTTAGGGAATTGAAATTATAAGTTTACACAAAACTTAAAAATAAATGAAAGAAAAAACACATTGTTATATATTTTGTAGAGGAAATATTCATCAATAAAAAGGAAGAAACTACTGACTGACACATCATAGATGAATCTTAAAAGGCATTATGCTAAGCAAAAGAGGTCAAACACAATAGAGTACATACCGAGTTTGTAAGAAAGTCTAGAAGAAACAAATCTAATCTAGAGAGAAGCAGAACAACGGTGTCCTGAGGCTTTGATTGGCGATGCTGACTGCAATGAAGCACCAGGAAACTTTTGGGAGTGGTGGCAAAGGTTTGTATCTTGATTTAGTGTAATATTTGTTTCATAAATGCATACATTTATCAAAACTCATCAGACTATTTTTATCTATCTACTTACCATTTATCATCTATCTAAAATATGTTCTATTATGTAAAAATTATACCTCAAAAAATGATTACCAAAAAAACTTTTTAAAAGGCTTAGGAGCAGTTGACTAAACTTAAACCTCCAAACTAATTTTTTTGAATTAATGAAAAGTAATGTGTGTCTGGAAACTTAAAATGTTGCACATATGCTTTCATTTAATCCCCATAATAAGCCAGAAATGTATATTTTATTTTTCTTATTTTATTAATAAATATTTTCTTAGTATAAATAAATTGCCCAAACTTTTGTAGTTATTAAGGTTTGTAGTTATTAAGAAACTTAAGTCTTCCATCTTCTTTGTTTTTTTCTACTACTGTGAGTAGCAGCCTTCTCCCCCATTTCTGGAAAAAAGAGCAGAGGACTGTACACTATAAACTAAAATTAAAAGTCATTCTCATACCTACTGGAGGAAAGCATGTAACCTCTGAGTCACTTGCTGCTTCTAATTTTAGATAAGCAGGCTAAGAGAGAGAGGTAAGACAGAACAGGTATAAGAGGTAGTAACACAATGGGAAAGGGACCCAAAGGAAGGGCCTGTGACGCCTCTCCTTATATTAAATGCTGTGATTTAAGAAATACATTAATTAATAATATTTTTTTCAGGCTTGAGTTTAAGATCTCAAGTTACTTTTACTTGAGAAAATATACAGAGAAAAAGAATTTCAGAAATGCCCTTTTTACTGAAGAGGAAGTGACATTATTCCTTTAATTTTTATTTAACCACGAGCTTAGTTTGTGCTTCATTTTTTTTCCAGTGTAAATAAACTTGGATTAGCAGTTGAATAAAAAATATGGCAATATAGCTTATTGGTAAAATTCAAGAAATTGTTATTGACTGACTCTGTTTCTGACTTTCACCAGATTATTAGTAGTGGTTAGATTCTGGGCTTTCTGTCTGTTGTCTATCTACCTACTTACCTACCTATCCATCATTCATCTATCTATTTATCCTCTATCTATCTATCTATCTATCTATCTATCTATAATCTATTTTTTATCTACTTACCACCTACATACTTATCTATTCACTTGCTTTATTTAATCTCAAAAACCCAGTACTATACGTATTATCTTCTCAAGTTTACAAATGAGAAAAATGGGGTTTAGCATAAATACATATACTGATTATTTTTAATTTTTACTTTTCTGTAATGAATACCTGCTTATTATATAATTTAAAAAGACATATTTATTGAATTTCCACTATAAGTTTAATTAAATTTATTTTTTTCCATTTTATGGATTTTAAGGAAGCAATTTCTAATATTTGGTGAAAGTTAATGCTTCTAGTTGGAGCACATTTTACTTCAGAGGAGAAACTATTTCTAGTAAGCTGATTATAAAACAGCTTTCTATAAATATAATTTTATTTTCTCCTTAAATTTTTAATATCAAACTGGAATTGGTTTTATGAAATGTGTTGTGGTATGAAAAAGAAAAAAATTATTTTTAATTTCTAACATCTAAACCCATATTTTTTAATGTAAAAACAATAGAATAATATAGTGTTAGTGGATAAAGGACTCTTTAATATTGTGAAGGATTGTGCTGGAATTTTATAAAGAGGTTAACTTTCTTAGTGTCATAGAGCATGCACCTAAGGGCTGAACCTTTTTATTCTGCCACACCACATTCATGACACTAAAAAAAAAATAATCAAATGTGCAAAATGGGGATGCGATGTACCTTGTTTTGTTTATTTGCCCACAGTAGCATAAATGTTTAAAAGTACAACCTGTGATGATGGTCAGGAACAAGATGCTCAGAATACAAACAGCTTGTCTGCTTATTATTAACTACCTCCATTTGTCTTACCTCCAATGAGCTAAGACAAAGCAGCACACAAATCTACTAGCTGTGTCTGTGACCGATCTGGACAGTGCTGTCTTAGAGAAATAAACAGGTATACCTGAATGTGGGTAAGGAGCAATCACCAGCAAAGGCACCAGAAATTCAAACTCCTATAGTAAATGAATTGATTAAGGGAATCATTGACTGGCACACTCAGAATCTTAAATTAGATTCTGGGCAGGTAAGATAGAAGTAGGGAGCTTACTAAAACTCCAAAGTGTCTTTGAAGAATTGGATCTATTTTCTTCAAAAAAAGTTTAAATATGTTCCATGACTACTCTGTAACTGTTAATACCCATCTCACCTCCTGTATTAGTGAGACAAATATTGACTCTGTAACACAATATGTGAGATTAATTAGGGTTCACTTTTAAAATTTGTAAGATAATTTTCATTTGAGCAAGTTCCTAAAAAAATGTTGAAAACATTTCCTCTACTGAAAAATTATTGCTAAGTACCAGCTTTAGAAGTTAGCTTCCCTGCTCTTCCCAGCTAAACCACTTTATCTTCAAAACATCTATTTCTGAATATTAATTTGATGAAAATCATTCTAACAATGTAAAATCACATTAAATAAAGGTTTTCTCCAAACATCTGGCTCTATTATTTTAGGAGAGTGTTTCTCATGCAATTACCTAGGGTGATTTAGGCAGACATTTGAGTTGAAACACAGTATTCACTAGGATTTTCAACATTCTTGAAGGTTACATAGATCTCAGGAAATCTGTAGTTGACACATCCGATTATCTCCTTACTGCAGTTTATAGTGACCAGGGCTGATGTCATTCTTTCCTCATAGGCAAGGAGGAGCTTAGCAATGATTAGATATACAATAGAATGTAAAATTTAATGTTGGATTTAATCCTCATGAGTTTATGAGTTATACTTAAATTATTTGGGGTAAATATGAAATAATAGTATTTTGGAAGTTTCTCTACCTCCAAAGGAAGCCCAGCCATCAAATCCTGTTAGTTTGTAATTAAATTATTCATCTGATGTTATCATCATGCAAATGGACCAGAAAAGTAGGCTTTCTTCAGTATAGGAAACTCCTTAACTAAACCAGAATTTAAATATTTTAGTCCTCCCTTATCTTCAAGGTATACATTCTAAGACCTCCAGTGGGTGCCTGAAACCACAGATAGTATCAAATTTTATACACACACACACACACACACACACACACACACACATACACATATATATATACACACACACACACACACAAAGTTCCTATAATACATACCTATGATAAAGTTTAATTTATAAATTAGGCATGGTAAGAGATAAACAATTACTACTAATAAAACAATTATAACAATATACTGTAATAGAAGAATAAAAGTTACATGTGCAGTCTGTCTCTCTCTCAAAATATCTTATTGTACTGTACTCACCTTTTCTTAATTGTTAAATTTATTGGGGTGATATTGGTTAGTAAAAATTTCATAGGATCTGAGTGTATAATTCTATAATATGTCACTATGTGTTGTGTGTTCATCATCCAGAGTCAGTTCTCTTTCCATCACCATATATTTGAGACCCTGTCCCTTCTCTCCCACCCTGCTTCCTCCATACCCTCAGATAACCACTAACCACTAAACTATTGATTGTATCCATGAGTTCTTATTTCTTTGTTGCTGTCAGCTTTGTGTTCTACATATGAGTGAAATCATATAGTTCTTGGGCTTTTCTGTCTAGCTTATTTCACTTCGCACCTTTTTTCTGATGATGTGACATGATACAATGCCTCTATGATGAATAGTTGCTTGGTAAATGACAGGTGTTAGGCTACTATAAGGTTTCTTGAACACGAGTAGTGTGATACCATGACAGTCAATCTGATAACCAAGACAGCTACTAAGTGACTAACAGGGGAGCATATCCAGTACAGATATGCTGGACAAAGGGATGATTTATATCTTGGGCTGGATGGAACAGGCAGGTGAGAGACTTCCTCATACCACCACAACAGCATGAAATTTAAAACTTATGGATTGTTTATTTCTTGAAATTTTCATTTAATATTTTCAGACCACAGTTGACCATGGGTACCTGAATGTGAAAACATGTATAAGGGGGGACTACTGTAAACATAATCTCCAGTTAACTTTATCTCTCTTCTACTTTATTCTTTTCTCTTGTCCTCCTTTTCTTCCTCCTCCCCACTTTCCTCTCTACTCTTTCCTTATTTCCTTCCTCTCTTCCTTCTTTCCTTTTATTTTTCCTTTTCCCCCTTTATAAAACACTTGATTAAAGAGAGAGAACAAAATGATATCATGGACTTAAGTGTAAAAAATAATTTACATAGGCTCTCTTCAATGTTGTTCTAAGAGAAGCAATTTTAAAATGAAGACTTCAGGGGTCCAGAATCATACGTGATTCTTTGATTATCACAAGATATTTACATGACAAACCAGAATTTCATTGCCTGAGCAAATTTTTAAAAATAATTTTTTAGCTATAATTTTATCAGATCACATCTCATGCTGATCTTTAGAGAGAAACATACCTTTGTGGAAGAAGAAATCCCTCTTGTTTGAGAAAAAAGCTCATTCTCTTATAGTAGGAAGGAGAAATGTGCTTTACCTTTACCTGATTTTTACCTTATATTTAATGTTTTTTAAGTTAAGTTGTTTCAACGATGTTGATAAGGACATGATGGATTCAATTGTCATTACTGTTTGACTTGTGGGGAGAGTTATAGAGAAGAATGAACCCAGGAGGAGTTGGAAGTATGGCATTGGGTTGTAGGTGACAGCTAAGGAGTTAAGTGTTGTGAAAGGAGGAAAGCACTAGATTAAGTATGTCCATTGGGGAGGAGGCTTTTAGGCCTTAGAAGAGTTCATCACAGAGGCAAACTGAGTGAGAACAAAGTGAATTGTTGTACACAGCACTTTGGGGGTGGGGAGACTCACCCACATTTAGGAAGCTGTAAAAGAAGCCAGCAAGAGGGTTTGGAAAGGAGCCATAATGATAAACTTCTGATGACTGCAGAGTGACTGAAACTGACAACTTGTGGCAAGGATAGCGTCAAGTGAATGTTAATCTTGGGAAAATCTCATGTTGATTCAAATATGTTCTCATTTAGGGAGGGGATAGCTGTCATTAAAGCTCAGTTTAAATTAGATGGACTATATCATTATTCTGTTCAGGAAAAAAAAAACACCTATTTAAAAAAAGGCACTTTTGAGTAAGCTGCTGAGCTGAGGGGAGCAGACCTGTGTATAATAGCTGTCACTAGACTACTTTTAAAAAATGTGAAGTGTTGTTCATCAGAAAATGTTGTTTGTGCATGTTTAGGGACAGAGCAGAATTGCTCTGTGAAATGGGGTGTGATTTGGGTTCTTTGTATGAAGCAATGAGGAGAATCAGATTTTTGGGAGCAAACTGGATAGAACAGGGTTAACAGAGAGTGATTTTGAAGAATTACTGAGTTTACCCTACAACATTTTAGCAATTTTTTATTTCTCACTATAATATGTTGGCACAAATGAGGAAAATGCTGGGGGATGGAGACAAGCATTTAATTTATCTGGACCTCTTTTCTTATTTGTAAAATCAGGATATCAGAAATCTAATAACCCAGTGGAGATAACTAATCTTTAACTTCTTTCCAAAGGAAAATTTATCCACCCTTGGAATAATTCCAAGGGGATGTATCTTCAATGGGAAAAAAATGGTTGCAACTTAAGTCTTGAACTGAAGAAAGTAAATGAGAGAGAGTAATTCTTTCTTTGTGTAAAAAATTACTTTTATGGCAAAAAAAAAATCCTTCCACCCTGTTGCAATAATTATTTTTCTTTAGTATATTTTTGCATTTTATATGTTTGGCATATTACATGTTTGCATTTTATACAATTATAACTATAAAATATAAATAATACTGTCTTCCCTTTTCACTGTCCATGTGAAATATTTATCTATATTTATATGTATCTTTGTCTATATGTATTTATTATCTATTTATTTATCAGTCTATCAATAATTTTCTTTATCTATTAATAATCTTTGAGATTAACTTTCTAGAAGTTTATTTACCTGAAGTCCACCTCCTAATTCTTATTTAATGGGCTTTTAGCCACTTTGGTTCTCATATAATTTGGTCTAGAAAATACAATAATAAATGTATTTACTTGTTTATGGTCTTTATAAATATCATTTAAAAATACTTTACGTAAATGTGAAAAGATCTTCCAAAATGTACCTTTTTACTCTCCTATTGTTGAATATAAAGTTTGTAAATCTTCACTTAAAGTTTATGAATCTTCACTATTTTAAATAACTCTGTTATATGCAACTTTATAATATAACTTTATTTTTTGCATTATTTCCTTGGGGAAGATTCATGAAGATAATATCAATTGCTATAAAGTTTTTAAATGATCTTTATAATACATAGTGCTAAATTAGAAAAGGTAAAATTATATTCTTGTTTTTATTAAACTTAAATCAAAGACGTTGCTTATCTCTGCTGCAGTTTTTCTTCAAATCCAAAAGATCTCAGTGGATATTTTTCAGCTGAAGGAATCTTCATAGTCAAATATTTAGAGATAAAGAATGGTTTTGTTGTTTATTTTTTCCCCTTGTTTTCCCCACCATCACCTAGAAATGCATGGACAGTGGAAGTTTATTAGAAATTGACTATTTCAAATCTTATTTGATCAATAAAGGTGTAAGTAAAATTACATTTTTCTATTTAACTGAATAGACAAACTCTAATGGGATAAAACCTAACCCTGATAATGCTTGACTGGTTACCTGACTGGGTGAATGAATAGCATTTGCAGACCTAACTGAGAAGGTAAAAGGAGTTTGCAAAATGGACTTTCTTTCTTTGCTAATTAGAGCCTCCCTCTTTTGCCTCAGTAAATCCTTTTTCTGTGACCAAGGTGTCAGCTTAGGGGAATGAAGTTTCTTAATTCTAAAAGGGTCAAGAGGTGTGGCAAAGGGAGGGTTGACTCAGGTGATTTTAATTACAATTTATACACCTAAAGGAACCAATAAAAAAAGTTTACTTATTTTGTTTGTCCTTTTTCCTTTCAGCTGCTAAATAAACATAATTATTTTATTGCATAAGAAGAGGAGTCATAATATTAAAACTATTGATTTTGAAGATATAAAATTTTCTGTTGGATGTAGGCTTTTTAAAAATTTCTTTTTTGTTTTAATTTATTGGAGTGACTTTGGTTAGTAAACATTACATAGGTCCCAGGTGTACAATTTTACATTACATCTTCTATGTGTTGTATTATGTGTTCATCACCCGGAGTCAGCTCTCTTTCTATCATCATATATTGGTGTCCCTGTCTCTTCTCCCCCACCCCACTCCCTGCTTAGCCTCAGGTAACTACTAAATGATTGACTGTGTCCATGAATTTTGTTTCTTTGTTGCTTTTGATTTTATGTCAACAATCAAACCAAATTGCTCCATCCCTTCCCCATATTTCACCCACTCTCTCATCCCTCCTCCCATCTTAAAGGAGTCCCTCTAACATTCTTTGTAGTACTGGTTTGGTGGTGATATATTTCTTTAACTTTTCCTTATCTGAGAAGCTCTTTATCTGTCCTTCAATTTTGAATGCTAGCCTTGCTGGATATATTATTCTTGGTTGTAGATCCTTGGTTTTCATCACATTGAATATTTCCTGCCAATCCCTTCTGGCCTGTAAAGTTTCTGGTGAGAAATTAGCTGAGAATCAAATGGGTGTCCCTTTATAAGTTACTACTTGCATTTCTCTTGCTGTTTTTAGAATTTTCTCTTTTTCTTTAACTTTTGCCATTTTAATTATGATGTGTCTTGGGTGTGTTCCTGTCTGGGATTATCTTGCTTGAGATTCTTTCTGCATCCTGGTCTTATATGTCTATTTCCTTGGCCAGGTTAGGAAAATTTTTCGTCATTATTTCTTCAAATAATTTATTGATCCCTTGCTTTTCCTCTGTCCCTTCTGGTACACCTATGATTCTGATATTTTTCCCTTTAAAATTGTCCCAGAGGAATCTTAAACCATCTCATTTTTCTGGATTCTCATATCTATCCATTCTAAATGGGTGCTTTCTGCTGGCTTTTCCTGCAAATCATTGCTTTGTGCTTCTATTTTATCTAGTTTGGTGACTTTTATTCTGTTCTTCATTTCAGTTAATGTAGTCATTATCTCTCTCTCTGGTTCTCTATAATGGTTTATAAATCTTCTTTAATAATTGCTATCTCTCTGTTGAAATTAACATTTAGTTCCTGAAGCATTTTTATAATCGTTGCTTTGAGCTCTGTTTCTGATGGGTCATCTGTCCCCATCTCTTTAATTCTCTGGTTTCTCATATTTGCAGCCTCTCTGGACCCTAGCAGCTGCAATTGGTATTTGGTGCTAATACTGGGCGGGCAGAGGTCTGTGGAGGAAGGGTGTTTGTGGCTTTTTCTTCCTGTGGCTCTGGGGGGTCGTGCAGGGAATTTGGGTGTGATTGCGCCTTTCTGTCCTTGACTTGCCCTGCATGCGGATTGTGCCCTGAGTCTTGCAGGTAAGTCCTGTATGCTGATCTTTCAAAATGTCCTGGTTGTGGAATGAGAAGCACGTGTGAACTCCCCTTTCTCCTTTTCCCCAGCTGGAGTGTTCACTCTGAGATTCCTCACCACTCAGTCACTCCCTGGCCTCTGGGAACTGGAGTGAAGTCCAGCCACTGAGGTTTGTAGACCAAACCTCCTGGCACTGACGTGAGGTGGGTACGGTATCTTGTGCCCTGCCTGTGGGGGCCCCCTTTCCTCTGTCCCACAGACCCGAGTGAAGCCCCCGAGCACTCTGCCGCCACCTTCTTCCTCCTCCCTCCCTCAGTGGTAGAGTTCCAAATGAAATCTGCTCTGCAGCCATATCCTTGCTCTTCTCCTTATATTTCTCCTTTATTTAATGCTCTGCCCAACTGCAGGTATCTTAATGCGATGCGTGGATCTCTTAGCTGTGATTGTGCTTGTGTAGAGGGTCCCTGGTTGAGATGTAGGTGTTTTCTTAGTTGTAATCTGCAGAGGAGTTGTTTGGAGGTTCCTATCATGCCGCCGTTTTGTTGGGTCTCCTGCTGTTTGGAACAGAACAGCACCTTATATTGCTAAACAAAACAATATAAAATGAAAAAAAAACTCTCTCCCCCTGCCCAATTATTGTCCCTAAACAGGATATACTCATGTAGATACCAATTATATTCTTTGTAATAATAAATATCCACATTGTAAATTTGGGCTCATTGCTATTTTAGAAGATATATTTTATAATCAGAGAGTAATATTGAAGCTGAATATTAATACTCAAAATTCATTTAAATTCTGTCACATATGAGGCATTATAAGCAATGTAAAGCTAATTGTAATAATGAAAATAAAGTACAATTTCAAGAGTAATTTTTAGGACAATAGTAAATGATATTAATGACAAAAGGAAATAGAAATAGATATCAATATCAATATATTAAATTATATTAAAGGGCAAAGTATACTTAACTATATTATATGAGGGCTGTCTGGAAAAAACTCCAGCCATCAATGCCTCTAGTTTTCATATTATATAGCTGGATACTTTCCAGACAGCTTTCATATTAAAGTATTTTTTACAAGGGGAATTGGATGTTTTAATAGTTCATTAACTTGTGATACAGAATACATTTTAGTGTGCTTTGGAATTGCAGGTAGTTGTTTCTTCAAGTGATCTTTGATTAATGTCCTTTAAAAAAAAAGTTGGTCTCACTCTTGGAACTTGGATAAAGGTGGTATTTGATTCTTATCCTGTGGAATGTGTGGTAGGAACCCTGCCAAGCATATCCCAAACTTAGCTATATAGAGACAAAACAGTAATTGGTAGCAAGAGAGTATACTGCCTCCCAATCTGCCATTAAGTTTTTACAGCCTGAACAAAAATTTTCAGGTGGGGTGTGTATGTGTACAGAAATAAATCCTTATTCGTTCCATCTTTTGGTTGGAAATAGTTGAAAAATATCTCTGTATGACTAATGATTTGGAATCTCTCAGTATTTATTCTCCATCTTACTATGGGGATAATTCCTTGAAAAATTTACATTTTTAAAGTTGTTAAATTTATTGGAGTGACAATGGTTAATGAAAATTACATAGGTTCTAGGTGTACAATTCTACAGTGCATCATCTATGTGTTGTATTATGTGTTCATCACCCAGAGTCAGTTCTGTTTCTATCACCTTATGTTTGAGACTCTGTCCCTTCTCTCCCACCTCCCTCCTCCCATACACTCAGATAACCACTAATGACTAAACTATTGATTGTGTCCATGAGTTTTTGTTTCTTTGTTGCTTTCAGCTTTGTGTTTCACATATGAGTGAAATCATAATGTTCTTGGTTATTTCTGTCTGGCTTATTTTGCTTTGCATGATGGTCTCAAGTTCCAACCATGTTGTCATAAATGACTGTATTTTTCTTCTTTATCCAATCGCCTATCAAAGGACCCTTTGGCTGTTTCTATGACTTGGCCATTGTGAATAGTATTGTGATGAACATTGGGGTACGTATATTTTTGTGGACTAAGGCACTATTCACGGTAATATGGAGGACTTAGTTTATTTGAGGACAAAAAACTAAGAAAAATTTACATTTCTGAGACCAGTTAGACCTGCATTATGTTATACCAACATAGTAGCCACTAACTACCTGCATGTGGAAATTTATATTTCAATCTAAATGAATTAAAATTAAATAGAATAGACAATTCAGTTGCTTGAACTCACTAGACACATTTCAAGTGCTCAATAGCCACAAGTGTCTAGCAGCTACTTACTGGAGTGGGCAGGGAAAGTCTGCGGCTATAGGACTTTTTCTTCATCGCAGAGAGCTCTGTTGGACAGTGCTAAGACTGAATATTTTATAAAAATCCCCTTGCTAATTAGAATTTTATATCTTGCTTGAGTTCTCAGAAACCAAAAGTAAATAAAATAATAAGGAAATGAAATAGTGAATAATACATTAAAATGAATGTTACTCTAAAAGCATGAGATTTTGTTTAATGTGGCATATGTGGCTTTATATTAAAAAGAAGATAACTTTTATATGCTTTGGTAAAGCAATTCTAAAAATATCTTGGTGATTTTCACAAGCTGGGCCTGGGGGCAGTGTTTGTGTGGGTACAACTAACACTTTCACAGCTCACAAGGACAACACAATTTCAAGATGACCTCTTAAATTATTCATCCAGTGTATATTTTCTGTCATCTTAAAATTGTAGTTTTTTTCTGTTTCACTATTTTCAAAAAGTATTGAAGAACTGAAAAGGAAAATACAATTCTCTACTTGATTAATGATAATATTTTGCTTGCCTTTACCCTGTATTTTGGGATTATGTTAATTAAATCATGCTTTTTATATTACAGAGATATTTTCCTAGTCCAGATACTATCAAACTATGATCTATCAAGACTTTACCTGGATTATTCCTGTTAAATTTTGGAAGACATACAGAAAAAAAAATTGAAAAGAGAGAAAGAAGAATGTAATCTAACTCAGTTAAGAATAATGTCATAATGTATTTTAAATATTACCTCATAGAATGCAAAAACAAATATAAATATGAAAGATAAAATATTTTGACTATGTTGGAAGAAAACATAAAATAATATCTGTGATGCTTAGAGTAGGCAAATACATCTAACTATTAAGGAAAAAATGGTAAATTGTATTACATAATTAAGGATTTCTGTTTAAGACACCATGAAAAGAGTGAGAAAACAAAACACGGAATAAGAAAGGATATTTGTTATACATAGCATGGATAAAGGATTTGTAACCAGAATATATAACTCCTGCAAGTTAGTAAGAAAAAGACAGAAGAGGGCTCCCTGGTGTAGTGGTCAGGCTTTGGCGCTCTTAACACCACAGCCTGGGTTTGATTCCCAGCCAGGGAACCACCCCCTCCCCCCCCAAAAAGACAGAAACTCCAATTAAAAAATGAACAAAAGTTATAAACATGAACCTCAAAAAGAAGGTGATATATATATATATATATCACCAATATATAATGGAAAGCTGTTCATCTTTATTAATCATCAGAGAAATGCAAATTAAAACTATAATATGATCTTACAACACATCCATCAAAATGTCAATGATGAGAAACACTGAAAATACACAACACTCAGACCCTGCAGGTTGGAATGTAAATTTGATTAAATCTGTTGGAAAACTATTTGCTATTAAAACTGATTGTATGCATACCCTATCACCAGCAGTTCCATTCCTAGGTTTATATCCAACAGAAATCTGTACAAATATGCACCAAAATATATGCCACAGAATACGTGCACAGAATAGTCATAGCAGCATTATTCACAAGCACATCAAACTGGAAACAATCCAAGTGCTCATCAAGAGTAAAATAGATTAATCTGGGTATATTTCTGCAGAGGAATACAATACAGTAGTGAGAATGAATGAAATACAAAATATGCAACAACGTAGGGTTCATCTCATAAATATAATATTAAGTAAAAAAAATAAGACACATTAGGGTCCATAATTTGTGAGTCCATTAATATAAAATTCAAGAATCATGTTAAACTAATCTGTAGTATTAGCTTAATCAGAATGGTGGTTACTCTTAAAAGAATAGTGATTAAAAAGGGAGTGGTTATATGGTGTGTTCCCTGAATACACTTACAATGTGCATTTTTCTGTGTGGATGTAATTTTTCAATAAATTCAATTTAAAAAAATGTGTACATTGAAAAATGAACAACAGGTCATAAATTTATGACTTTGGTACAGAGAAGATATGTGCCTAGGCGAAGACCTTTGACAAAATTTGTTTTGCTAAGTACACTACAAAAGATGTAGGTAGAAAGCCTAATTATTAATATCCACTTTTGTCTCATGAGAGGATCTACAGAAAATAAGAACATCTCACATAAATCTGCAGAAGTAAAGCTTCTGGGGCCTCAGAAAACACTAAGAAAAATTTAATTGGTTTTACTAAGGATCTTCAGCAGTGCTTTCGTTTTCTGAGTCCCACCAGAGGCTCACAGAATGTCTTCTGGTTGTGTCGATCCCAGCACAAGGGACTCTGAAGTAACTGAAGTCAACAGCAGAGCAGGCAGAGAAAGATGAGCCTGACTTATTCGAGAAATGTTTTCTGTTATCACATATTGACCTCAGTGACCTCTAGTGCCGTCAGAATTATGGCCTGCGAAATGCTGGTGCATCTGGTTACTCAGGATACGTCAGTGTCAGTTCAGAGAAGTCAGAGCGGTTGTACGAAATGTACTTAGATCACCATGGGCCTCTTCCCAGTGAAATGGCATGCCACGTGGGCCCGAGCTTTTGTACTTACACACGTACACACATTCATACATGCAGTGTGGGTCTGTCTTCAACAGACGATTAATGGAGTGCCGGGGGAAGGGTTCTACATCATGCAAATCATTTCTAGAGGAAGCAAAATAGAACCTGATGCCACTGAAAATTAACTCTATTTTGAATTCTCTTGGGATAAGTGTCATGTCACCAATATTCTTCTTCTCTGGTGCCAAAAATCTGTAAGTGAAGTATTGTATGCTCAGTTACATTCAGAAGACCAGACTAGAGCTCCCAGACTGTATTCCTCACAGTTTGTATACTTCATGCCAAGGGAGGTTAAGTTCATTACCTTCTAGAACATTTCTTAGTATTAAAATACACAAGTGAAAACAACACACTGCTTGATACTCTGAAATTAGCTGAGGGCATTAACCAGAGGCAATCTTACCCCTAAAAGATAATAGGGGAAAAAAAACTTTGGGAAAGTAAGTTGCAAAAGAGTTAAAGATTATTACTAAAATGCATGAGGAAAGTATTTGAAACAATTCCAAATATAGGAACAAAGTACTTTTTATTACTTTGTGAAAAGAAAGATTATTTTGTTGTTTGAAGGCCTCGACTCATTAAAATCTCCTTATGTGAGTGTTGATTTTGTTGGGTGAGAAGCTCTCAACGTTTGGAGAGAGAAGTATGGTAATTCTTTGCATGCGTTTGTCAATGAAGTAGGGGTCCATGAAAAAGAAATTTAAACCTGGAGAGCACATTTCACCTATGAATATTGAGAAGGAGACCCATGGGGCCAACATTTAATCTACATTCACTGAAAACACTTATACCTTTTACACTCTGCTTATTCATGACGTTGGATTAACTAAGTACATAAACTGCTGCTTTCAGCTCTGGTTCTGTTTTCTGCCGGTAAAGGTCACACTGACTCATACACGAAACCTTTTGTTTATAGCTCAGAGGTAGCTGACCCCATTGCACCTGCTTTTGAATATCTGGCAAGAGACAGGCTTGCAAATGAATATGGCTCTTTTCAGAAGCTGCTTATTTTAAAATGAAATTAGCATTTCCATAGGTGCCAACCCACCGGCGGGGAAGAATGGAGACCTCTGTGAAAGTAAAGGTAGGTATAGTGTGGAATTGTGGACATCTACGGGTTCACTTTACCCTGTAAATGTGCCTCCATGTGATTGCTGAATGAATGAATGAAGAAGTGAACAAAATAGTTTTCTTCGTTCCTTTTTACCCAGTTGCCAACATTTTATTTTGTTTACTGAGACCTACCTATGACATCAAGGTGGAAACGTGATTTAAGTACTTCTTTTTCGCAAGACTGTCTGCCCTTACCCAAATATCAACCATATGTGTTCCATGGACTAAAATCCTTACTTATCACAGTGACTGATATTCAACCATTAGAACTACCTCCTTTTAGATTAATCAATGCTTAAACCTTTCAAAGGATATATGAGGAGCAAAAGGGATAAACTTGGAGGGCACTGAGGATTAAGTGCAGTGTGGGTGTGAGAGAAGTCACTAAACACAATATCCAAAGGTTAGATTTTGTTCTATAATCTAGTGAGAAACCAGAGGAGGTTTAGAGCAGGAGCAATGTCATGGATGTGGGACTTAGAAAGATAGCTCCAGTGGTCATGTGTAGAATTGATTAGGAGAGATTCTAGAGACAGGATGTTCGATTTAGAGGCCACCTTATTTTCTTCGAAAATACCCAACCGAATGAAGTTAGTGATCTTTGGACATGTCAGTTTAACATTACCATATTTACCTTCTTTATGGTCATTTTATTAATTTAGATGAATCCTCAGTGTATATTTTATAAAGAGTACAAGAACTAACAAAGTGTTATTACAGTAAAGTAATTTAATTGGAAAGTATAAGTTTTATTTTAACATTACATGTTGGGCTTTTATTTTTAGATTGAACCCTATTCTAAATGGTTTAATCAGTTCATTAATTGAAAGAGAATTTATAGAGGATTGATAGAAAACTCATGAGGGGAATATATAGTCTTAAAATAAATTCTAAATAACCCTAAAATGTTCTAAAAGTTTTCTTTATCTATACGAATTTTCTGGAAATCTTTACTATTGTGTACATAAATCTTCTCTGTGGACACTATAAGTTTAATCTTCCAGTCATGATTTTTTTTTAGATTGATACACATGTATGTGTTGTGCTGACCCCATTTAAAACCATGTGACTTAAAACTTATGCTGACAAGAGTTGGCTCTAACTGTCACATGCTAGAGACCAGTGACAAGCACCTGCCTTGACAGAGAGTTTCCCTGGGACACTAAATCTGCCATCCCCACTTAACTTATCCAGGTGGGAGGGCTGATTTTCTATAGCAGTTCAGTCCGACTTGGGAAGGATGGTTCATTTGATATGTGTGTGGTCTAGGAAATATTCTCTTTGAGAGTACAAGGTAAGTTTTGAAATCTGTGATAAAAATATTTGTTTGGATTATATGTTCCTGGAGAGCAAGATTTCTTTTATATTTCTTAATGCCACCCAGTACACCTTCAGTATGTTCTATGAAAGACATTGCTTATTATAAAATGAAAGGTAATTGATATTTTCGGTATTTCATTTATTTAAGGAAAATATCCTTATATCTTTAATTTCCTTAAATATATACATTTTACCTTTGAAACTAGGAAATTAGATGATTTTTATCAGATGTACCAAGAAATATTAATAATCCATCTAGTGTCAATGTATGTGATGACTATAAAAGGCAAATTGAGATTTTCCTCTTCTTTAGGTAAAATGACTTTTATATTCCTAAAAGGATAAGATGATAATATGCATTGTTTTCATAGTCAGTCTCTTTCAATACCCCGTGTGCCACCAATGTAAAATTTCCAGTTCAGAATTTCCACATGACAAGAATATCGTAATTTTACTTAACATCCATTTCCAACGTTGTCCCCATTTTTAAAAAACTCTTTAGTACAATGAACACATTCATTACCACCTCCCTTCACTTCTGAGGCAACTGATGGACTCCTCCAGGCAATGATGATTCAAGATGTTGGAGGGAACGAGGCCAGGACTGTCACTAGCCTTGCCTTTCAAAGTGTTCCAATCACATATTAATCCTTTTCCAAATAGATGCCGGACAAATCCATTTTGACCCAGAACCAGAACAATGAAGCCAAATCTAGAATCATCCATTTTGGCTAATGTCACACTACTGGCAAATACATTTTTCAAAATTTCATTTTGTAAGGAATTAGACTCAATTCCTTTCCACCGGGGGAAAAGCCAATAACAAAAGATGATGATTGTAAAAGTGAGACCAAAGAGCCACAGGACATATTTATTTTGGAAGGGAAATTAAAAAAGACTAAGAAGTTAAGGCATAAAACATTTTATACCAGTTTCGATTAAACCAACAATTTAAAAGATAAATATTTCGCATTTATATGCAGATGTCCAAGATAAAAATAGCTATCGTGCTAAGGAAGCTTAAGATTGCTGTAGAAAAGCCTCCATAAAAGTGGATCATGAGGTATATGCAAAATGTAAAGCAGTGCCATTACATATAGTATTTGAAAGTATTTTCCAAACAAATTTAATTCTCAAAATAATATATGTAGTTCAATCGGAGCTTGCAGCGTGGGGATCAAGGATTTAAATACTCTGACCAAGAAAGAAAAACATTTCCCAGTGTTTTGTGTCAAGTAGTTGAGAAGCAAGTAAGAGTCTAAAGTTCTTTTTGTGATTTTTACTATACTCAAAGTATTTGTTAACTATTTTAAAATAAATGATGCACATGGGAGGATAAATTAGTTCTTTTTTAATTAAAAAATCTGAAAGTAAAAGAAAAAAAATACTCTAACCTAGCTTTACTCTCTGCCTCTGATCTCCTGCTGAGGCTCCATCTTGATGGAACTGCAATCTAACTGGAAACCAGGGGGCACCACGTGAGGGTGGTATAATGAGGGAATAGGCAGTAGGGGCATGTTGATGTTATTCACCCCATATCGTCTCTAAAGTAGTGAGCGGGTCGAGAACGTTGGAGGGTGGATCTTAAGGGGCAAACTGAAGAGACCTGGGCCGCACCAGTAGCCAATGGTCAAATAAAACCAAAAGATCCTTTTTCTGTTCCTCAGAGATCCACTTCCCACATCAAAATCTAAAAAGAATTTTTTCTTTCGTGCCTTAACTAAATTGGCTATTTTTACTTACTCTCTCATGGTTTTAGTCATAAAATAACCCTGTATGAATCTGCAGATAATAATGATTTTTTTCTAGCTTTCTTTTTTGTATCTTGAGCTTAAGTTATACCCAAAGATACTCTTTTCTTTCTCTCTGACTGCCCTCTGGACTCTTTGAAAAGAAAATTCTTCATCTCTTAAGAATATAGTTTGGTATTGCCACATACATTAATTGTTCCTGTGTTTGCACATACGTAATGTTTTTATGTATGTTGTGTGTGTATGTGCGTATTATCCAAATTCTAACCATGTTCACCATACGTGTAAATGTTTTTCTAAGAAGATTTTTCTCCTCAAGGCCATTTTGAATTGTAATTTGAGTGTTAGCAGTCTGACCTAGTTTAGTAATGCTTGTAAATTTGAGAACATATTCCTCATTCATGCTCTAGGTTATCAAAAAGACACATTGTAAAACCTCAGCCATCCCTGAGGTGATGTTATATTATGTCTAACTCTTTCTTAGATATGACCTTGAAACTAGATATTGACTATACCAAGATTAGAATAGTCAAGATTATCTCATCCTAGTTGAAGACAAAAAGGTCCTTAGGGCTGACACAAAAGTATGGTTATCATTTCACATTACTTACCCATTTTTGTCTACCTACTTTCTGACTGACTACCTTAGAGTGAAAGGAAGAGTTCTGATATTTTCTTTTTATACTGTTATAGTATTGTTTAATAGATTTCTCTAGGATAGACCTAGTTCTAGACAACATATTTATCAACACTTTGGTTACAATACAGATCAACTCATAGCAATTCTCATATGACTCAGAAGTTGTGTAATAGACACTTTTAATACCATTCATATCTCTTTTACTAGCTCTGTCTCTCAACTTTTGTGTGTTGCTGCTAACTGCTTGCACCTGTGATCTTCAAAGGTGTGCTTTTGGACACCGGAGCCTTCTTGCCCATAAAGAGAGCCAGAGGCTGAGGAGTTTAGTAGAATATGTTCATATTCTCAAACATATATAAGTCAGTCAGTGTGATATTTTCTGTGTAAGAGTTGGAAAGTCTGGGCTGAGGTATACAATAGTTACATATTTAATATTAATGACAAAGTTTAGTCCAGGAAACAAAAATCATATGCATTTTAAGCAGAAAATGCTTTAAAAACAGTGAATTATATTGTTAATTATTGGAAGAGCTGAGAAGCAGATGCTAGGCTGGTTCCCCAGGAATGGCTCACAGAACACCATGAGATTCACCTGCAAGGAGAATGATGGGGAATCAGAAAGTCACCATTGAAAAGAGTGAGTTCACAAGCATGCCGCTACACTCTTAGGATCAGAAAGGAACAATTACTCAAACTTCCTGAACACTGTATGTGGAACATAAGTGCCTCAGTCTACTCTTCATTTGTGCTTTCCAAATATCTCATGATTGCTTCTAATTGGTTCCAAACTCCTAGCTGCAAGAAAGTCTGAGAAGTGGAGTTTTAAGCTTTCCAGTAACTGGCTAATTTGGGCCATTATGTTACATAAATCCAAGAACCATTATTCACTTGCAAATGCTATCCTGGCACTGCCAATTGACTATATTTGCTCACAATACCAGTTAAAGATAATCTAGAATCAAGTGTTCAATTTCAAGTGTCACTTTTTAAAATGCACATTAAATAATAGTGTGTGTTCATGAGTAGCCATTAAAATGATAAGAAATTTCAAAACCACATGAAAAGAAGAAAGGAATGAAACTTGGAGTTAAAATAACAATCTATAAACATATAATGAAGCAGATTTGTTATGAGTTTCAGTATATAGCAAAGGAAGATCAATAAGAACAGATTAATAAAGATGAAGGTTTCAGGCTGGGTTTTCCATTGAAATTTCATTTAGTATTCCTTTCAAATCTAAGATTCTGTGATCTTTTTGGATATATCGCAGATAGATCTAGCATCCTTCAGTATTTTCTTGGAAGATTCAAAGTAAAGTATGATTTTTAACATCCCCTTCATTATTATTATTTTTTAACATTAATTCTACTATTTTTTTAAAAAAAGATATGTATGATATTTTTCTTTCTTTTTTTGATGATTATGGCCTAGAGCTTTTTTTAAAATTAATTTCAGGTCTACAGGCAACATAGTGATCCAACATTTACATAACTCACAAAGCAATAACCCTAACACGTCTACTACCCACCTGACACTGTACATAGTTATTAGAACATTATTGATTATATTTTTTAGGCTATATTACACATCACCATGACTATTTAGTTAAATTGTAGTTGACTTTCAATATTATTTTATATTAGATTCAGGTGTACAGCATAGTGGTTAGACATTAATATAATTTATAAAGTGATCCCCCCAATAAGTCTACTACCCATCTGTCATTTTACAAAGTTTTTACAATACTGTTGACTATATTCCCCATACTGTATTTTACATCTCTGTTGCTCTCCTATAACTATCAATTTGTAAGTCTTAATCTTATCGCCTTTTTTACCCAACTCCCTAACACCCTTCTCATCTAGTAGGCATCAGTTTGTTCTTTGCATCTATGGGTCTGTTTCTATTTTGTTTGTTCATTTATTTTGCTCTTTAGATTCCACATGTAAGTGATAGCATATGATATTTGACATTCAAAACACTAACTCTAAAAGATGTGAGAGCTGTCTAGAAAGTATCCATCCATATAATATGAAAAATAGAGGCATTTATGGGTGGATTTTTTTCCAAACAGCCCTTATATATGCACTCCTATGTTCGCTGCAACACTATTTACAATAACCAAGATAATGGAAACAACCAAAATGCCCCTCAATAAACAAGTGGATAAAGAAATTGTGGTACATATATACAATGGAGTATTACTCTGCTCTATAAAAATAAAAAATAATAAAAGAGAATGTAATATTGCCCTTTGTGACAACATGGATGAATCTCTAGAGGGCATTATGCTTAGTGAAATAAGTCAGACTGAGATGTTTAATATTTTCATCTCTTTTAGTACCTGTTATTTTTATTTTATTCAAAAACTCAGTTTTACTTATATATACTTGAATAATGGCTTTATACACTACAAAATCTCAAGAAATATGATGTGAAATTAAAAAATATTCATTAATATTTTAGTGTTATTTTTGAAAATACTTAATTGTTAAGAAATGAATATTCAATGCAAATTTGAAAAAAAAACATTGAAGGTATAGATTGGTAGTTTGAGCAATTGAGAATTAAAATGAATTCTAACAGGAAAAAATTCAAAGTATATTAATCATTTGAAAAATAATAACCCAAAACTCAAGTGTTTTATGGGCAGAATAAACCTAGACTACTGAATTGCCAAAAGAGACATGGATGAAACCAGAGAGCAAATGATTTTGCCATATGTGGTGTCAATAAATTAAGACTGATGTAACTTTGGCCTGTTAAAGAAGGATCCTCATGGACCAGAGTAGAGATGATTTTACAGTTTTAGCAGTGTAATGTCAGCTTTGAGCAACTGACTTCCAGAAATAAATGACAAAGAAGTGCAGAGATTTAAGGAAACTACTAGGTAAAAACAATGAAGAGACTTGAATATGGATACATTGCAATAACAAAGAAATTGTATGCTAAGTCTAGGAAAATAGCATTTTAAACAACATATAAATATTATAAACAAAATATCTAAAGTTAATATGTATTTCATGTAACTAATCAATCTGGGAAACTGCAGTGTAGTACTTATATAAAAGAAAATTTTTATATAAAAATTCTTGGTTTGGTCATTAACTGAAAAATTATTCCTATCCTTTAAGGAAGAAATAGGAAAACAAATATTTATTCCAAGTCAATAATTGCCTAAGTCAGCAATAAATGACAGATCTCACACTTTCCAATTGTCCATTGTTTGCTAATAATATAAATATAAATACAATATAAATATTATTCTGAAAATATGTATGCAAAATATAATTTTTAAGTAAAAAATTAGCACATAGACAAATGTGATATGTAATTATAGCAGCTCTAATTTTGGTTATCTCTGCAATATAAATAAAAGAAATCATGCTTTTCTTGAAAATCAAGAGTACTTTTTTCAGTATAGTTTAGTTCTATTTTCTTAATTGATAATGTTTATCCACTATTACACCATAAATTCTGCAGTGGTTCTTTTAAGTAGCAATAACATTTTTCATATGTTGAATGAGCCTGCTTTCGACTACTGTGTGATCCTCAGAGTAATTAGCTTAACTACTTACCCTTAGGTTGTATCTCTTTGTGGCAAAACATTGAAAAATAGTGAACATTTATACCAGCCAACCAATTTGTTTTCCTACACAACAGTTGCTCAAATGGACAACATTAATGGGCACAGGTGAAAAAAGAGGTTTGCTGTCTTCATTAGGCCAGAGGTTATCAGCCTGTTGGGATATGAGATTTTCTATGTGGGGAAACCAGAGGAGACCTGCTCTCAGTGAGGTTAGCTAGTGTACAATAACTATGTCAACATGTGCCCGTGCACCCATGATATACATGTCAGGAACTGTATTTAATGTATTATCAATTTTCTCAGCCTTCTGAGGTACATAATATTTTTATATCATGTTCATTATGTAGTAAATGAAATGAAGATTCAGAGATGTTAAGCAACTTGCACAAGACAAACATCAATTGAACTCCATCAATTGAACTCCACTGTCTCTATTACTTGACATAAGAAAAAGAGCAAATAGCATAAATTTTTCTTTATTCTGAACAGAAAAATTTGCTTATACTTACAATGGAAAAAGAAATTAATGTTAAGCTATCCCTTTCCCCGCTTTGCTTGTCTCTTGTGGACCTTACTGCTTAGACCGCTATGTGTTCTTTCAGTTTTCAACTGATATCCCCAATGAATGGATATGAGGAGCATAAGATGAATTAGAGTTGGTGACTCTTCCTTCTTATTTAAAACTGTCCCTAGAACAGAAAATAGCAGAGGACCCATGATTTTCCTCTGGTAGAATCACACTTGTCATTCAGCTTCATCCAACAGTTTATCTGGTAAGGTTAAAGGAGGAAATAGTTTGACAATCAAAAAACATTGTTTTGAAGAATTACCTAGATCGTGGAGTCAGATTTTGGCTTCACTGATGTGACACTTTATTTAAAAATAAAAAATGTATATATTTTAAATGATATGTAGACCGAGTGGCATGAGAGGATAACATTTGTAATAATAACAAATCTTAGAGTTATTTACTATTCCAAGTAGTGCTAGGGAGAGGTACTATGGCAAAAACTAAGTTCATTTTAATGTTTGACTCTTGCACGTGTATACATTAAAAAGGAATGGTTTTCTGTACATTAGGTTAAAATGATTTTATAGTAAGTCCTGAAGTTTGAAAATACCTGTCACATCTTCACAAACCATGAGGGCAATTAAATTATTTGCCATAATCTTGCTGGAATAATGACATCACTGCTTTCCACAACGTTGAATAACAAGATTCCAATTATTTAAGTGCCTTAGCAAGAAATGAGATCTATTAAAGCTGTTTTTGTCAGAAATTTTGTGTATGTCTGTTTCTAGTGTGTTCTTTATAGAAGTAAGTAATTGTGGATGAGGCAACTGCTTTGTACATTTTCCATTTGGAACAGTAGTTCTTAACTCTGGAAGCATACTGGAATCCCCCAGAGAGATTTTAAAACACAAGAATTCTTGGGCTTCACCTCAAGAGATTCTGATTTAATTGATTTGGAGTAGTCTTCTAGTATCAGTATTTTTTCAAAAGCTTCTCAAGTGATGATTGGAAACAATGGTTTTAGAGTTATTCTTCAGTTCACAAGTCATTGAGGTATCCTCAAATAAACATTTTTCTTTTGAACCATTAAGTTATTATGGTCAAACTTATAAGCAATTATTGAATTTATTTTTTCTTCATACAAAAGAATTTTCAGCTAAGATAATATATGTCAATAGGATCAAAGGAGAAAAGCATATTGGAAGTTTATTCATATAATTAGTTGCATTCTGAATGTATAGGATAACTCAACTGAGTCAGAGAGTACATGAGAACCAGAAGGCATTATTTTGGCTTTAAATTGTATTAACCTACAATTTAATGAGGAACTGGGCTGGAAAAAGGCTAGGATATATCATCTGAGGAAGGAAAGTAGGGAGGTGAAATGGAGTGTCATCCTCATGATTAAGAATATTCCACCTCACCTGCTCTTATCTTAATTATTTCTTAGGCTGAATCACTTTCTTTCTTTCTTTCTCCTATTTTTTTTTTCTCCTGACCATTCTTTATCACTCTCTGAGTCATAAAAAGACTGTTTCATTGTTCACCTAGGTTTTTAGAGATGATGGCCAAAAATTTCAAATCAAAGCAATTGGATGAAAGGATCCAACTTTTCTGGAATATTGTTCTGTGTCACAACTATGTGCTCACTAAACCCTCTATCATTTTCTCTTCTGTCAATGACCTCTAGCCAAAGATCACCAAGAAGACACCTGTAGTTGAACAAGTTGTGTTTATTATTCATTGCTATGAGAGGACCCATGAAGCCTCTCAGTGTAGTGGATTGAGTTGTGGCCCCCAAAATGATATGCCTATGTCCTAGGTTCTAGAACCTCTGAATGTTACCTTATTTGGAAAAAGTCTTCACAGATGTAATTAATTTAAGGGCCTTGAGATGAGAAGTTCATTCTGGATTATCTGGATGGGCTCTAAATCCCATGACAAGTGTCCTTATGTTGACAAACACAGGAGGGAATGATGTGACCATGGAGGCAGAGATTGGGATGATCCAGTCAGAAGACCACAAGCTAAGGAATGCAGATAGCTATCAGGAGGTAGGAACGGATTTTCCCCTATAGCCTCCATAGGGAGTATAGTCTTGATGACACTTTGATTTCAGAATTGTGGCCCACAAAATTTTGAGAGAATAAATTTCTATTGTTTTATGCTGCTCCACTTGTGGTGATTTGGTAGGCAGCCATAGTATACTAATATACTCAGTGAAAGGATGTTAGAAAAAAACCTACTATAGGATTTAGGCTTTGGCTGGGGATTTGGGGAAGAGACTAAGGGAGCAGGTCTAGATTAGATACTGTCAAATAGTAGGGATAATTGTATGATTGGGTACCCCAATAAATATTATCTATAGAAGGGGAAAATTTGGGCAAGTATAAAGCTGTAATTTGGAAAGAAGTAGTAGTCAAACATTTTGGCCAAGAGGGAAGTATCTGGTATTTTGTGGGTGCCACAATGAACTTGTTTTTGTCTTCATTTGTATAAAATTATGAAGTAGCTTTTCTTTTTCTCATTTTATTATGGTATCAGAGTAACCTTACATGAGGTTGTTATTCGGTGGGTTTGTTTTTTGTCCACTGGATGATAACATGGCCTAGCTGTGTGAGTGCTGGGACAACTTATGAATGTCAGTTGTTGCTCTATCATTTTATGTTGATTTCTTCAATAACTACACACATCTGAGCACACTTCCTTCTATTTCTTTTTGCTGGAAGAGCCAACAGGCTCATGGTTGGGAAGTAAGTCCATGCAGAATTGAGCTCTGGCATTTTATCAAAGTCTTTCAGCATTCAGTTTATGGTTGTTTTTGTTTTTTGTTTTCTATTTGGAAGGAAGAGGAATCATATTTTATAAAATAATAATCTTTTATTGTTTAAATTGAGCTGCAGTACTTTCTTAAAACCCCTTCACATTTAGTTTATTTTTCCCCCTAGGAATAAATTCCTATTTGGGATTTTGGTTTTATGATTAGATTTGTATTGTACTTTAGTCAAGTTGTTTTTTAGCACCAATTACCTACTTGTCTAATGTCTTGTTTTGTATGCCTTTCTTGAATGATGTTTGTATGTTAGAGTCACAATCTATAGGGAGAAGAGGGGCCTGTAAATCTGTTCTTGAGCCAGCCTGTGGGTTACAACTTCAGGAGACTATTTCCAGATCACTATTTCCAAACTTTATAAGGACTTCTTTCTCGATCTTGTTTTTGTGTCCTTGAGAATTGCTTTTGTTTTAGTTTCATCTGCTCAGAATCGGGAGGTTTTATCTGGTTCCTGATAGATGACAATTGGCCTTTGACCAAACTCCAGTGACAAAAGCTTATTTGACCACCAGTCTCACAGAATGTTGTAGTTCTCATGGGGTCTTTTCAATCTAAAACTGTGCCTCTTTCAAGCCAAACACCTGCTTTCTTTATATTTTCTCACTATAATGATAACTCTTGTATATGCTTTTCTCTCACAATTTCACCAAAGACAATGTGAAATTACAGCACTCACTCTGGGGATCTTTTGGTAGGAACAAAATTGTTTATTTAAGAGGCAGCTTGGACAAAAAAGAAACAAAATTCTGACCATCCAGTAGTCTATTGTCTTTAATTGGTATAAGAAGCTGATATAAACTATGCACAACATAACTCCTTTTGTGGAATCACTCCACTGCTTCCCTTCTAGGAGGGGGGATGCAAAAACCCCTGGAATTTATTTATTAAAAAATTGTGTGTTTATTCTTACATGTTTAAACTTCAGTCACCTTCAAAGTACTCTCCATTTGATGCAGTACACCTATCAATACGCTTTTTCCACTGCTCAAAACAGCTTTTGAACTCATTGATTTTGGTGCCTTTTAGTGCTGCCATTTTTTTGTTTTACCTCTTCCACATCAGCAAAATGTTTTCCTTTGAGGACTTTTTTTTAATCCAGGGAAACAGCAACAACAAAAAAGTCACTTGGGGAAAGACAGGGTGAATAGGGAAGGTGGGGCATGAGGATCATGCCATTTTTGGTTAAAAACCGATGAACAAACACTCAGTGTGGTGTGGGCAGGTGCATTGTCATGGCCGAAGAACCAGTCATCTTTTTGCCACAACTTGGGACCCTCTTCTGCATGCAGCCTCTCACAACAACACCAGCTGGTACACTGATGCAAATGCATTACTAGAACACTCACCTAGCAGGGGAAGCCTGTACTACAAAGGGCCTGTCCTCCAGAAGATAATTTTAATGGGAGGGATGTCACTCCTTGTATATCTCACTCTTCCCCTTACATCTTTTGCCTCAGAATCTTGTTCATGATTTCAGAGTCAGTGACCAAATATTTCATATCAGAACAGTTGGATGAATAGATTAAACTTTTCTAGAATATTCTTCCACTTGAACATTGAGCTCCTGTTTGATTTTCTCTTTGTAGGCACACAGAAAAGCTACACATTCCAGCTTCTTGGGCAGTTGTATTGGAGTCATATGACTACGTTCGCCAACGGGATAGACAGAAAATGATATATATGTCCCTGCCAGGCATGATTATAAAACTCCCCTGTGTAAACATCCCACACTCACTCTCACTTTCTGTGACAACCTTGATAGCCACATATTTATAGCAATGTCACAAAATGGAAGAAGCCTAGGTACTGAATCATCACTTGGAAGAAATCCATAATGAAGAGTTATCAAACCATAATATATTGAGAAATACATTGCAATTGTGTTAAGGTACCAGTATTTGGCATTTTTTGTTTCAGCAGCCAATGCCATTATTCTTCAGAGATATAGTGTCCAGGAGTAATAATTTCCTGGCTCCGATTTTTTGGACTGACTGAATAAATAATAAATATGAAGATAGAAAATGTATTTTTAAAAATATAACATAATTTAGAGAAATAAAACAGACTAAGGAGGCAGTTTATGAGCAAAGACTTAAAAGAGGTGAGGGAACAAGCCCTGAAAGAGCTGGCAGCCCAGACAGAGTGCCCGGTCAAAGGCCTAGACGTCGGCTTGTGCCACGTGTGGTGGGGCAATGCAGGAGGCCACTGTGGTTGGAATGGAGTGAAGAAGGGAGGTGCTGTAGGAAATGAGATGAGAGGAATGATGGGATTCAGATCCTGACTAGCTTTGTAAACTAGTGTATTCATACAACATTTGGTTTTTACTCTGATGGAGTAAAAAGCCACTGGAGTGTTTTTAGCATAAGGCATCATCTAATTTTCATTTTAACACAATCATTCTTGCTTCTGGGTTGAGATTAAACTACAGTGGGCAAGAAGGAGGAGGAGATACTGGTTAGGAGACTATAACTATAATCTGAATGAGAAATGGTGTGGTTTGGACCAGAGTGCTAGTGGTGAGGGTGGTCAGTAGTGGTTAGATTCTGCTCATGTTCTATCAGTAGATCCTGATAGAATTTACTTTTGATCTGAATGTGATGTGTGAAAAGAAGAGGGAGGAATCAAGAATGACTCCATATGGAGGGATGGATTTGCCATTAACATAGAAGGTTAAGTTTATGGAGGAATAGATTTTTGGGGTATAAGAACAAGATTTCAGCTTTGACCTTAACTTTGAAATGTGTCCTAGACATCTCTATAATAATGAAAGCACCTGGAATTTAGCTTTACTAATCTAATGTCTTGAACACTTTGCTGTTGCTTACTGTGTTATTCTTTCTTTAAAAGAGATTGTGATCTCCTTCTAAACAGGGATGATATTTTTTATTTATTATTTATCTTCCACATTGTCAAGTAGAATTTTGAAGCCTATAGTTTCTCTTTGTGTATTGATTTATTATGTGAAGAATTAGATGAATATACCATAAATCACACATGTGAATTCTATTTCATATAGAATGTCTTTTAAAATTCAGTTCAGTATTATTTATATTCTCCATGTTAGCAGACTCATGTGCATTATTATTCAAAGAGCACAAGAGAAAAAGAGATCTGGCAGATAGAAAAGCTCTCTAGCAATTAAATCCTTCATGGAAAATGTTACCAGAGAGATTTCTGTACAATACATATATTTACAGGAAGAATCTCATTTGTATTTAGTCTCCATTTTAGCTCATTCACAATGAGCACTCATGCCTTAGGAGCCACAGCCAGAAAATGTTAGAGATCCAGGGACTAAACCCAGTTAGGTGGGACCTTGGCAGGGACAAGCATATAAGAGCAATTTTTTTCTTACAAAGTTGATGATGAGCTTTTATTACCAAGCCAGGAGTTCTAAACCAAATTATAATGAAATGAAATAACTGAAGTGGGTAATTTTTCAAAAGCCTCTCTCATTGGTGTTCTAAGAGGAAGGAGTTTATTTTATTGTACTTCTTTATCTTTGAATAGAGTATTCAGCAAAGTAGCTTGATTCGGAAATAATATAATCTGTGACTTTGTGAACTTAATTGTAAACACTGCCAGTGGATACCAAATTAAACTCCTTTCTAATCACCTCACTCTCTGATACTAATTCTCTGACACAATAGAGACTTAATATGTACTGGTTGACTTGAATTAGGTTGGTAGAATCAGAAAAATAATGTAGGGAAATGAGATTCTAACTTTTCACCCTCTCCATGGGTCAGAATAACTGAGGAAGAGCACTCAGAGAAACTTAAACAAAGAGATACAAAGAAAACAATCCACTTATGAAAGATTGAAAACAAAATATATATGGTATGTATATATGGTAGTAAGCTCAAAATATAGCTAATTTTAGTTAGGAGACATAAGTTATGTTCAAATGTAGCATTTCATGGTTAGCCTGTTAATTCAGTTGCAGGTATTAGGTTCATTCTCAGACTGAAGTTGACTCCAAGGATAAGAACTGGTTGTAGATACACTAGGATAGTCCTATTGTTGATATATGTTTCTCCAAACATAATACATGCTAGGTACTGATATAAAAGCATGTGTTCATTCTTTCCTTCATTAATGACATCATGGAAAGTTCTTATACATTTGGATGAGACAAAATTTTCCCATTCTGTATATTATTGCCTTCATTGTGCAGTTTTATTTTAAGATTAGTTGGTTTTACCAGTTTAGGATTAATTATAAAATGGTAATTAATAACAAGCTTTTTGTTGTTGCTGGCTTTTTGTTTCCTAGGAGGAAAGATTATTAGTTGGCATGGCTGTTTTAAACTGGAATTAAGACTTCATTTAGGGTCTTGGGATTGCAGGTGGGGGCAGGTTAGGAGAGGAGTCTATCAGAAGACACAATTCTACATTTTCTGATACTTGGCAGTCTAGAGCCACTTATATTCTAAGGCGGAACCTCTTCAAGAAGTCAGTGTTAACAGAGCTACCTTTCTATGCTACCTTCTGCTGAATTTTGTTGTCTTTGTGCTAATAAAATAAAGGTTGGAGAAAGGATAAAAGTCCTGCAAAAACAATTACAATCAAAATGAGTCATAGTGCCAAAAGGTGAAGCTGCTTGTCTACATTTGCAGTACGTACGTCATTCCAAGGATTCTTAACTAATTAGCAATATCACCATGGTCTTTTATTACCGTCACAACTCTGTTAGACTTATGTAAGAGAATATTTTTATATGTGAGCTGAAAAGAAGAAGACAGGACTTTTTGAAGAAGAAACTTCACATTATCATTTATTTATTTATTTATCTGTTTGTTTATTTATTTATTTATTGTTTGTTTGTTTGTTTGTTTGGTGGAACTTTAAATCTCTAAAGTGTGTTTATATAGAATTGTGTCCAGTTGTAGCTCATAATTTTTGCACATGCACAACAGTGCCTACTCTCTTGTGGCCAAATATGTTCACTTTTTGTGGTCTACATTTCAGTCATTAAGTCCAACTAAACTTCCTAATATAGGAGACTTTTTTTCAGGAAACAAATATCCAAATAACTAATAAGTGTTATACCTTATTTGTTTAGCAATAAACAGGCAGGGATAAAACAGGATTTCAATATAAATTCTTCACTGAAGCAATAATTATTTTGAGCTAATCATATTAGAAATGCAGCTATTAAACTCTAAAAGAGCAAATCACTATTAGGTATGCAAGCTAAACAAATGTATATCACTTCTAACACCCATAATTATTTATAATTCTCCTAAATCTAACCCCCATTATTAGTCAAACTTAGATTAAAACCCTTAAGGATTTATTTGATATAAGCTGAGATCATGTTAATCATTATTTGCCAGAGAGGCAAGGTGGCTTCCTTTCCACTGGGACACTAATTAGATCTTGCAGAATCAGATGATTTTGAGAAAGTTGAATCCAATGAGTCTACTCCTTCATTTACACGGGGTAGATAACCTCCCACTACAACCACACTGCTTATCTGCTTTCTGGAACTTCAAGGCACACCTCCCTAGATCTCAATTACCATGCTGGAAATTATACTAGTCAGGGTGCCTAGTTCCTATAGAAACCATATGGAGAAAACCTGCCCTCCTGCAAAGTAATACTTTGTAGAGAAAATCTGTTAGGTCTGGAATAACTATTTTGATATGCTGAATCTCCACACAAAGGGGATGCCTGAATAAAACTAGTGGTGGTATTTTCCTAGGAGTCTTAAAAGCTACCTGTCTGTGCTCTCTTCTGTTGAATTTTGTTATGTTTATACAAGAATTGTTATAATTATTTCTTTAATATTTTTTTCCTTTTTGCTCTGATACAAGAGTATGGGCGTAGAATTGAATTGTTTGATGAAGTTGAGGAGAGGGCAAACAGAGAGATTGAGTGCAACTGCGGTTAAAGAAATGGAGTCTTAGAGAAAGGAGAATTTGAGGGTTGTTTGTCATAAAATGTGCTATATATAAATCCCCTCTTTTATTTTTGCTCTGACATTTTTAGCAAACTTAAAATTGCTCAATAATATTGCATGTGAATGGGCTTCTTTGGACTGAAGTTGAATGTACAAGAGGAGAGAGAACTGACTTCAGCATTACTCCACGAAGGAAAGTTTTTGGCAGAAATCAAGCGAGGAGTAAAACCTACTGAGTAGCAAGTAGAATCCATTTGTGTTTGCTGTGTAATTATAATTGGAGATGAAAGACAAGATATATTGCCGCCCTAGTTCATCAGCAGGAACGGCTCCCAGAGGTGAATATGGAGTGCCATTTTAGAAAATCATGAGCCTGGCAAACTCTGTTTGCGTGGACATATCCAGAATATTCTGCTTCATTCTTTCACTGTGAACATTTTCCTGGGCTGATGAGACATGGTGATGACAGGAGACATATTTGTCCAGATTCCAACCTGAAGGAAGTAAATTTAAACCTGTTGTTAGAAAATAATACTGGAACTAGGAACATTTCAAGCTAGTTTGGGAAAAAAACATTGATGTCATTTGTAAAGTTCTTTTCCCAGAATGGACCTGCAGTGTGGATTCTTGACCAACACCATATATTTTTACATTTAAGCCCAAAGTGATACATGTAAAGTGTTACTCAATTTTGAAATCTTTATTGTCTAAACGAATTCCAAGCCTTGAGAATAACCTGCAGGCCACTGAAGTTTCTTGAATGCTTTGGTCACAACCAAAAGCATTAAAAGCATGTAAACTCCATGAAGGCTTATCTTCTATTAAAATTTAACCTTGACTCAACCTGTCTGGTCTACCCTATATGTGTGAATGGATCGATGATGCCATGATTAAACACTTCAGTGACTTTTTATTGTTATTCTTCAATGGAAAGATAAGTATCTAGCTTTTAGTTGAATAAATTCAATACCTGGATTGATAATGATCTCCAAATTGATTTTAGTTAAACTAGTATTTATTTGTATATTATAAGCTCTATGCTAGATGCCAAAATAATTTAGAAAATTTTGAAATACTGAATTATTCAGTTATTCTTATGAAATTGATTCAAATTGGTAGAAACTTTTTTATTCATGAAATCTCCATGTAGGTTCCGCATGGTAAATTCATTACATAGACTTCAGCCTTTGTTAACCACGGTGGTCTAACACCTGTAGTAAAGGATCTTAAATTATTTTTATATTTAAAATTTTTATCAAGTGTTTCTTTGACTTCTTTCACACTCATGGTAATTTATATGACTGTCACAGAATATTAAGACAATATATCCTGACCCTTGTGATACATCTTGGCACCTGAAGTTTATCATTATGTGAAGACTCAAAGTGACCTGTTACCGGGTAGTACTGAAGCACTTCTTAAATAATACTTGGTTTTTAACAGAAGTTATTTTAAATGGCACATGCTCTTAAGGGAGTACTTTCTTTCAGAAACAGTAGACTCTATGTCCATAATCCTGTTGGAAGAGCAGTGATTTGATATAGGTCAGCCTGCACAGGCCTTGGTTTGTCAGAATTGAACCTACATTACCAGTATTCTGTTAATCTCTATGGCAAGAGTTTTTGTTTGTTTGTTTTGTTTTGGTTGGGGTTTTTTTTGTATATTATGGCAGCCTTTCGATTATAGATTTCCCCTTTAACTCTGATGATACAAATAACAATACAGTCCTGCTAGCTAGGTAACCAGTGGGTGTTTAATGGCGAAATGCTAACAATGACTTCAATCAAGATTACTTTTAATCGAGCAAGAATACCTTTGAAATACTACACTGAGAATTCTACATAAAAGTAAATCCCACATTATATTGCCCAAGAAATTTTCAAAGTTCTGTTTATTCGTTGCCTTTATCAGAGTTTTAAGGTAAGCCATTAAATTCTCTAAAATGCAAAATGATACCAGTAAAATATTTCTTTTTAATACTGTCATGAATTTATCAAACATGTGGATTTTAGGAGAAATTTTTATCATGAAATATCTTGAAGACATATTAGTTATGTTCTTCTTGATTGTTTTCAACATGGAATAGTCTTAGCATATGAGTTCTGAGAGTCATCTCATCCCACCACCTTTTGCTCTCCTTCAGGGTATTTATTTCAAGCACAGTCAGCTAGTTTTATACAGAGACTAAAAGTCTACTTATTATGCAAAAATATCTATTTGCCAGTTTAGGTTGAGCTTGCAATTCTACTACTTGCAGTTTACTACCACTCTTTTAATTTATTTTTCAACAGGATGATATTCTGGTCACCAGATATTGAGATAGCAGAAAATAAGTAGGTGGTAAGCTAAAGTTCAACAATACTTGTTAACGGAGGGTAGAACTATTCTGAAGCAATTCTATAGTCATCCTTCAATCCCATTAGTCATAATTACGAATTTAAAAGAAATACAACATAATAAAAATAATATATAATATTGATATGGAACAATATGTTAACTCTAGTTATGAATAGAGTTTATCTGGTAGAAATATAGTTCTTGTGTGAGGTGTTGGTGTTGAGCGGAATTTTCAAGAAATAGCATATGCGATCTCTTCCTCATACAACAGAGACTACAAAATCTCCTTTGATAGCAATATATTTAATGAGAGGACACAAATGTAATAAACATTATTAGATGTCATTTTATTAGAGTAACTCATGGGTGTATGAAAAGAGCTTCTTACTTTATTACTAAGTGGATAGAAGAAATTCAGCTCAAAAACATTAGGCACTAGTTGATTATACAATAATGAATAAGACAGAAACCTTGTTCAAGCAACTCACAACTGCACTTGGGAATTGATCTCATTCTCACTAACTAGACTGAGAAGGTGAGGCAGCCTTAGCCATCCATTGCTTCAACTTCTTGGAATAAAATCTGGCATTGCAATCCTTAAAAAAAATACCTATGATCATATTTTCTTTTTGGAGTTGGTTAGAAAAACATATAAATCAGACACCTGAAGTATGCACACAGAATTCTTGAAGCCATAAAAACTGGGATTTTCCTTGGTTTGCATCTAATAAAATAGAAAAGCAACCCACTTGACAGAAAGTGGGCTTCCTGACGGCCCTGGCAGTGCCAAACTCTGCTGTACACAGTGCTGTACATTCAGAGGAATGGGGCCGTGTTGACACGTTGCAATAAATGGGGCTCCGCTGTTGCTGCTGGTGCCATTACCAACTAAAGGAAGAATTTCAAAGATGCATTTTCCAGGGCTAAGACATTAATGACTTTTCTTAGTTCTGGTGGTTCACTCTCGCAAAGTATAGATAGCTCCTGGCAGCACAGGAAGAACCCATACACACCTTAATGCCATTGTGGGGCTTCCAGGGATGAATGTAATATGTTTTTCACAATCTCAAAACTGCCACATTGATTGAAAGGTCGATATTATTAATTATTTTTGTTGATGAAGATAACTTGATCTTCTTATATGTTTGCTTTGTTCCAGTTTATGCTTTTTAAGGGAGGCTCTCTTGGTACTCAAGAACTCTCTGTTGATAATAATAGGTATTTTGCCTCAAGATATGTGTAAATTGATATAAGGGTAATGAGCACATCTTAGTCATCTTAGTTTTAATTTATTTTATGAGTATTTTAAAATTTGTTTGTTTATTTGTTTCTTTATTTTCCTTTCAGGAATTTAGCTGTGCTTCTGCTTTGCTGATAGAGCACAAGTTGCTAAGCAATAAAGTGGAAAAAATGTCAGAGAACATTAAGGATTTAGCTCTCAAACAATCAGAAAATATGTGGAGCACTTTGAAAACAAAGAAATTATGAATATATGCATATTTCTAGCATTTTATTCCCTCCTTGTGAACCACCTGGTTCTACTTATCCTCCGAGTGCATGTGGTGCAGGGACATTTTATGCTTCAGTGATGTACAGTCAGGAGGAAATGGGGAGGACGAGAAGGGTCAGTTGGAATGGAATTGAAGTAGAAAGGACTAGAGACTCTTTATGGAGATGTTGGAAAGCAACTTTGTCGTGAGAAAAGTTGGCTGACGGAAGGACTGTATGAAGTGTTAGTGTGGTTCGTATAGCCCCTGTTGGATATTTAGAAGATCGTACATCAAAAATGAGTAATTCTGTAAGTTTTTTGTCTTCTGGACTGTGTTTCCTCAATTATGGTGCCATTCTAAGAGGCTGTATCACATGAATAACTGCTTGCTGAGTCATCTATCTGGAGATAACTTTGTTTAATTTAATATATTTATGTATATTTCACCTTATCAATTTTTTCTTTAATTTTTGTGCATGTCTTCAGTGAGTTTCTTACAAACAGAGCCTGGCCAGGAATTCAGGTGCACTTGATTTATGCAGGGCATGCTCTTCAGAAAAACCTCTATAGGACAGAGTGAAATAGAATTGGGAGAGAGAGGCAAGTAAATATGTAGTTTGAGGTCACGTCTTCCCCTAGTCTGATGCATGGGGAAAACTTTAGGCTCTTAACTGCACTGACAAGTTGATCTCCTACCACATTCACTCAACCATGGGGTATGAGAAAAAATAAAAGAACTATGCATGCAACTTGTTAAAGATGATAATATAGACTTTATTCAAGGGAAGCTACTATAATGCGGTTTTGTAGTAAAGGAGAGAAGACTCAATTTCAATTCCAACAAGGACAAGTGGAATTTACAACCAAAGAGCAGGGAGGGGGTCAATGAGTAGAAAATAACTAAAGAATAAAGAGGATTCTTGCTATACTGACTCAACAGAATTCTTGCTAAAGGCAGGCTAGGATGATAAGATATCAAAGGTAGTGGGGATGAGGAATTCAATCAGATAGCGGGTGGTCAGATAGCAAGGGTCGGGGGACTTTCCCCTAGCCTACTGAGCAAGATTCTTAGGCAAACTGGATTCTGTAAGGATAGAGAGGGAAGCCTAATGTCCACTTTAGTGGAGCAGAGGGTTCAGAGGAGCCTGATGAAAGCTTGATCAAAGGAGAGAGCTTTCATCAGATGGTGCTTACCTTCCTGGGTGAAATGACTTCTATCAGCCTAGGGCAATTTTCTGGACGAGGGGTGCATCTGTGAACTGTTAGCTACCGACACTCACGGCACGTAGGAGATGGATGAATGCACCAGATGGGTAAGTGTAATCTGGTGTTATGCAGCAGCAGGATTTGGATTTATAAGAAGTGGCACAGAGCTGGCGCTGCATGAAGCAGATGAGGTTGGCATCTATGTTGGGCAATTTGAAGAGGTATAAAATTTCTTCCTTATGCCAGTCAGAACACATAATATCTGGACTCCTTAACAAGGGCTTTTAAGTGGTGCACCTAGGTCTTCAGCCACATTTTAGGACATTTTATCCCTCACATTCTACCTTTACCATATACCAAACTTCTTTAATTTCCTAAATCTACGATCCATTCTCTTATTCATACCATACTCTCTCATTCCTCATTGGTACCTTTGACTGTTTCATACCCGTCATCTTGCCATAACTTAGGCATTCTTTCTTCCTGGAGGCTTTTTGTGGTACCCTGAATTAGACATCCCTCTCCAGCCTCCTAAAGCATCTTGTATGCCTTTCATAGTACTTACCAGAAAGGGTTTTACTTGATGGCTGACTTCCTTATTCATGCGTCCCTATGGACTACCAAGCGTATGAGGGCAGACTTTAAAATTGTGCCCACTGTTGTGCTTAAGTACCTGACATATAGTAAGTACACACATTACTAATTTATATGAATGAAAGTGTTATATATCTGTGTTAAAATGTATGGAAATAAAAGATATACATTGACCCGTACATCTAAAGCAAGATGGTCTAAGTCAAATATAAGTTTTGTCAGGATCATGAAAGAATTAGTGAATTTCAATGAGTGGACTGCTAATTTAGGTAAACGGTTTATCTCCCACAAATAGTAAATCTATTTTTTTATGTATATACCTCTGCCATGCCTAATAACTTGCAAATTTAAATGAAAGCATATTGGCAATCAAGGTAGCATCTATCCATATGCATTGTTCCAAAGGAAATTAAAAGTAAAAGTATCATTGCAGGGAGTATAACAGATGTCTATATAGTTTTTATAGTTCAAGAGAAGCCATTTGGGAAGAGGCTGGGGACTGGTTGCCTAGACGAGAAGAGAACAACTTCATTATGCTGGATGTGGATCCAATTGTTAGTACTGTGTGATGAGTAAGGGTGTGAGTTTTAGAGTCAGAAAGGCCTCAGTTTAGTATAGCTCTGATGCCTGGATGACCTTGGGTAGTGTTATCGTCATCCTTATTTCACAGGCTCATCATTTATAACAGTTTCAACCTAAGGCAGACTGTTGTCAAGAGTCAGTGAAATTATGCATAAGTGATAGGCTGAGCACAGTGCCTAGGACATAGTAAATGCTCAATGACTTTGGCTATTTTACTATAACACATCATATGGGTAGAACATTGGGTGAGGCGGTAGTTACTCAATTTGATGCATGTTTGAATACTGGACATCTGCATGAGTGGAGGTATTCTTATGTAGATTGCCATGGGAGTAAAACTGACCACAGAATCCACACATTGCCTCATCGTGCTTAATTCAGACATGCATACATTAATAGAATGTAGGAACGTAATGTCCACTGCTGTTTCTGCTAAGCACTTACTCGGTGTCAGGCAATTTAACTTACACTACCTCTAGTACTTACATTACGTGCAAGTATTTACATTCAGAGTTACATGTAAGAGAAATAGGCTCAGGTACATCAAAGGATTTGCCTAAGCTAATACAGCCATGAAGTGACAGATCCAGAATTAGACCCCAGCAGGGATTTACCTAGCTGAAAGCAAATGTTAAAGTTAATTTTAGAAAAAAAAATATTTGAGGGCAAAATGTAACCCAGGATCTTGGCAATCCATTTTCTTTTCCTTCTTCCCTGTTAGCAAGCCAATAGCCAGCACTCAGAGCAAGTGCATGTCCTCAGTAACATAAAGAGGGAATAGGGCTAATTAGAATATGACTGAAAAGTAATGTTGTTGTGATTTTCCTTGACCTTCGTCTCCTAGGTAACTCCACATCATTTCTCATTTTAGCTTCTCTCAGTGCTGGGGAATGGATGTACTTTGGGTTCCTTTCAATTCATTCTGTTTTCTCTGTAATTTACTCTGAAATGCCCTCCCATCTATGAGATATACATCAACCTTACAACACAGAGGTGTCTAAGTAAATATTGGAGGCATCAACTTAAAGATATTTTTTCCTGGCTCTTCCTTTTATGTACTATACATGTGATAAAGATGTTCTGTGCACAAGAAAAAGGACACTACTGTATAAAGATTCCTTATTTTTTATGTGAAAGCAGTAATCTTGTGTTTTATATAATACTTCCACAAGATTTGTATTTAGTCCATATGAAAATTCATCAAGTAGGCACAGCAGACATTGTTAATTGTCTTTACAGATAATGAAAATGAGGATTAGGGAGATTAAATGATTTGTCCATTTCACAGTTAAAAATGAACAGACTAGAATCAAAGCCAGGTATACTTTTTTATTTTAACAAAGTATATATGGAATATCTTTTTCTTTATTGTAAAACTAATTCATATGTATTATAAAATATTAGAAAAAGTGCAAAAGAAGAATGTTAAAAAAAATTACCCATATCTCCAACATCCAAAGGTAATCATTCAGATTTTGCTATACTGCTGGCATTTTAAAAATATGATTTCAGTGATGGTATAACTGACTCTGCATGGTAAACACACAATGCATTATATAATTCTATAAACACAAAATTCTATAATTCTATACATCATCTGTAGAATTACAGAATTATAGATTATAGAATTGTATACTTGAAACCTATGTAATTTTACCAACCAATGTCATTCCAACTAATTTAATAAAAATTTAAAAAAATTAAAAGACAACATAATTAAAAATGGGAAAAATATAACTTTGGTCAAACTGCATATATGCCTACATTCCAGTTTGTTTACATATACATTTTTAAAAGTTATAAATATTTTTTACTTGGCCCTTTTCAAAATATAAAAATTAAACCTGCTAATTTTAACAAGTTGAACCATATAGTAATAAAAATCAATCTCTCACTCCTGGGACCAGTGTTAATAGCCCAGATGAATAGCCTGAAACCCTTACAAATTAGTATATGTAAGTTAAACTCTACTTTTTCAGAGTATATGCATATTATATAAACATAGTATAGTATATATTGTAATACATAAATGAGATCTTAACATGCATGTTGTATATTACATGTTGGGATTATTTTTACTGTGGTATTTCTTATTTTTAACTATTGCTGTGTGCCTCACAATATGTTTTCAATTTTGTTTGATTGTATGTGATTAAATGTGCATTTTTCTATCAAAGGTACATGTCTTCAGTTTTTTAATAGAAATATTTTATTAACTCTTTTCCAAGCTGTTGTATGCTAAGATTGTATTCTTCATATACTGATAGGATATATGAAAATGTCCCATTATAATTATGAATTTTCAGATTAAGAAAAGTAAAAATTACTGTCTCTCTCTCTCTTTCCTCCTCCCTCCACATTGCAAAGGTATCAATAGATAGTTCATGTGTAGTAACAACATTTATTAAAGACAAATGTTCTAAATTAGAGGAATTCAAAAGTAAATTATGATACTTTCAATATGTTGAGCCTTTAGAGATGTTTAAGATTGTGCTATATTATTAGAAAGCACATTAAGTATGTAAAAACTTCATAGAAATAAATTTAAAAAAATACACCAGAATATTGATGGCAGTTTTCTCCAGGTGACATTTTAAAATTTAATGAGTATTTATTATTTTAAATAACAAATAATTATTAATGAAGAGATAAATAAATATTGAAGTAGAGATGGGACTCTCACCTGCCTATTTGCCTTTGATCTTTTCCTCAACTGTTCTACTCAGTGAAGTTGCTTTTCATTTAACAACCCCCTCCTAGACTGTGGTAATAATGAGAATTATGAACCAATTTACTGTTTCAAAAGTTTACCATTCTCCTTTAGTAAGCTGTTTATCAACAGATTCAGAAGACTACATTTTAGAAGATTGGCCTTCTAAACCTCTTTTTGATTGAAAGAACTCTAAAGAAAAATATTTGCTTTCTTCATTTTCTAGATGAGTATCTTTATCATGGACTATGGAGCAGTAATAATAGACATGTTGATAATATTTAGCCAGGTCCTTATTAAGAAGTTATTTGGGCAATTAGTAATATAACTGTGGGGGTATGGAATTAAGAAAAATCATACAGGAAATCACAGAAGCTTAAAAATGTTTTTCTTAAAAATTTTATGGTTGATAATAAATTGTGAGACACTTGAGGAAGGTTTTTAGGAGTTCAAGAAATATAAGGTAGCATAAGGGCTACTTTGCTTAAGCTGGGACATGTCTTTAGAAGTCCAACCCCCAGAAATGTGAGGCAATACGTTTTAAGCCACTCAGTGTTTGGTAATTTGTTATGGCAACCCTTGCAAACAAATACAGCTCTCATTAAATTCAGTCTCAGTGAACAGTAGTATTTGTTCACTGCAAAAAAAATCTTCAATTACACTGTTAATTTATGGTGAATCAGAGTGCTCATTTGTTGAACTCTAATGAAACGGCCATACCTTCACTATTATGGTGTGCTGAAGACCGAGAGGACTCTAAGTGTTCCAGGGAACTATGATTTGATCATTAAATTACCACAACTTAAAAAAAAGTACACTCATGAATGTTTTGTCCACTTTATTTTGACATTTCTTCCATTTCTCCGTAATGCACAGTTTATTGAAAACATTTCTATCTCCTTCTTGTGAGATTTGCATCTTCTCTGATGACACTGTTACCAAGGCAACAAAAACTTTGCTTAATGTTCTATGTACTTTAGTAAATTAAAAGGCATGTCATCTTAAGTACAGTATTTTTGAAGTAGAGATGGTTTGAGATTTTACTTCTAATAGAAATTAAACTGTTTATTAATCTTTCCTACAAAAACTTTTTTTTTTGAAGTGTTGAACATGATAATCCTCAGATATGTTTGTTTCAGGACTGAAAAGCCATTCTTCTCTCTGTCTGCTTTCAAAGCTTGACACATTAGCAATCATTATCAGATTTAGCTTTTGGTCTCTATCCATCAATGCAACTTGAACTTCTTTAATCCTATTTGAAACACGAGTATAAATAAATAAAATATTTGAATTGAATAAGAAAGTGAAGCTATCTATGAATATCAACCTGTCGAGACAAATTAACTGGAAAGACCCAGGCTAAATGCTACTTTTATTTTTTTTCCAGTGGTTTCAGTGCCCCTATGGATTATCAAAATTAATATTGATGCTTTCTGCTTCAGATTTGAAAATCATGTATATATATATATATATATGTATATATAATGCAGCTTCTCAACACTCAGCTCTTTTGGGGTTCCATGTTCTGCTTTTTTATTTATAAATTATTTGTTTTGTAAGAGTTGGCTTATTCTGTTTTCTACCACCAACGATTAAGTTGTTGGTTGGCTCATTCTTTGAAAGAATATTTATGTCTAGGAAAATGAAGAAGAAAGGTGAGAACACAGGTTCGATTAACTTCCTTCCATGGATCTGAAGAAAGGAGTCAATCACACAAGTCCTCCTTATTAACTTCTTGAAAGGAAATCAGCAACTATCAACCAGGCACTATAAGAACTTTGTAAGATTCTCAAATTTGTTTACTTTCTACTGTTCATTATTTGTTATTCCCTGTTATCCCAAACTGAATCACATTTAACAGCTTACAGCACAGGATCTATGAACTGTTCTCCAGGAGCTGCGAGAGCTGGGCGGGATTGGGGAGGGAATGGAGAGAAGGGAGACCCCATCCAAGTCTTCAGCAATTTGAGGGAGATGGAGACAATATTCAGAGAACTGAGTGGTTGATGGCAGCATTAAAAGCTGAAGGAGCTCTCACAGTCTGCAGCATGAAAGAAAAGAAGGATGACCGTAGAGCATGAACCTGAGCTTGACACAGGCTAGTATTAACAAAGGGAAGGCCTGTGTGATCCTGATAAGTGACCACCTTGAGTCAGCTGCCCCGGACTTCCCAGACACTTCCTTTCCTTGATAAGATCTCCAAGGTTTTCATACTTGCTCTTTTGACTTCAGGGGATGTTGGGACTGACTGAGGAAACTGAGGTGACAGTCCTTCATATGTAATGACACAGAATGAATACCATTTAAGATCAGGGGTCACTTCTTTGAGCCTCAGTTTTATCTTCGGTGAATAATAGTAACTAGCTAATATTGTCTGTTAGCAATTGCATTTGATAATTCATGACAGCACTCAGCACAATAGCTGGTCCTACTTGTATTGTTTTTTATCTTTTTTAATGTAAATTTCTTGTCTTTTTAATTGACTTACAATTTTCTTAACTATCAAGACCATGTCTTAAACCTGTTGTAGTTTTGGTGCCTAGTACTAAGCACTGTGGATTCTGGGACTCAGTAAGTGGCTTTTTTATGAATGCTGTATGCCCTTGACTGGAGAAATAATAGCTAAAACTAAAGGAGTTCTTATTATATACTAGATCTTGTCTATATTAACTCAGATAATTGCATAACAACTCTGATAGAAACTGATCATTGCCATTTTATTGAGGAGGAAACTGAGGCCCAAGGATAAAGTAATTTGATGAAGTGGTTCAACCAGGATTTAAAACCAGGTAGTCTGGCTCCAGAAACTGTTCCCTTCATCACTGCGCTCCATGGCGAACCATCTGGCAGTCCTCAGTGGGTTCTTCACTCACCTAAGTTAGGGAAAGAAGAGGAAATATTCATGCCTGTACAAAATGGGCCAGTGGCCACCATTGCTTCTAGACATGAGTGGTTGTATGTGCGTCATGCCCAATGGCAGAGCATGTTCTTCCTTTTCCAGGAAATGTGAGAAGTAATCTGAGCATGCGGAAAAAGCTTTGGGAGAAAGACTGGTGGGTCTTGTAACTCTTGCTCAAGAATGCTCTTTTTTTTTTCTTTTCTTTTTTTTTTTTTTCTGGTAGCTCCCTGGCTGGGAATCAAACCCAGGCCACAGCGTTGAGAGCACCAAACCTAGCCACTACACCACCAGGGAACCCCCTCTTTTTTCTTCAGTGAACAATTTTCACAAAGACACTCTCTTGTTCTACATAACAAGCAGTAATACAATCATACTAAAAATGTGAATCCATCCACCCGCCATCACTGCTCAACTAATGAGTTTTCAGATGGAGGCAGCTGACTGCTATCATGCTCATACATATATTACAGAATTACATTATTTATTTTAAATGGTGTTTTGTTTTGTTTTTTCCTCAGAAGACTGTTAGGCTGTACTGGGCAAAAAGAGGGAGTGCAATGGAAATACCACAGGCAGATCCGTGCTCAAGCCTAGCCATATTGTGTATTAGATGCATGAATTTGGTCAAGTTACCTAACTTCACTGAGCCTCAGGGGATAATAATGCTTGATTTTCAGGGCTGTTATGAAGATTCTGTTTTGAATTCCAAAAATTTTATTTGGACAGCAAGGATTATTCAACTGCCTCCAAATGAGCTCTGCTAGTATGGCTGACTGTAGCAACCCAGGTTCTCTAGATCATTGCACAATTATATATGTCCTTTTGGCTTCAGAAACTTGGGCATACCTTCCTTTCAAGATTCTTAGAAAATTCAAATGGCAACAGTAGTTCCTTGTCTTGGGCACTAAAACATGCTCTAAGAAATCTATGCACATGCTCTTCTGTGATTCATCTTAATTATCTTATATGTAGCAGAATAGAAAAATACGATTATATCGATTCGATGGCTTAACAAATGGTTGTTGGGTTCTAATATGAGAAATGTAAATTGAAATATGCCCTGTGTTATCCAACATGCTGATATAAATGTTACCTGTGTGGATTAGTATCTAGTCAATGAAGTTACAGCAGTCTTTGGTTTCCCAGTATTGATGTGGTCCGTGCAGGTGGTGTAACCAACCATCCTGGTTTCCTGGGATACAGAGCTGCAATAGGAAAGTCCCTGGCAAACCAAGACAAGTTGGTCACCTTATATACAAAGATGAGAGGGATCTGTGTTAAAATTAATTACACAAATTCATCTTCTCGTAAACCCATTAAAATTTTACATATCAATTTTTTACTTAGTTGTTCCTAAATGTGACTATGCATTTTATTTTCAACTTTAATTTCTAGGTTTTCTATTATTTGGAAGCTCACATCACTATAGGTATAAGTTAATGTTTAGAGTCAGAGGTTATTAGTCTTTAATCAAAATTTACTAAAGAGGAAATTGTAGGTTTAAGTGGTTCAAGGTCTAACCAGAAAATGAGTTTTAGACTTTATATAGGATTCCTTTCCAAATCCTCCTGCAGCCTGAAAATAGCCACCTCAATGCCTTAACATCCATTGTAATACATGATTAGTGTGTCATTCACAGCTAGAGTACACGTTTTGGCAGGTTTTGAGCCGTACCTAAGTTCTACAGGAATTTTAGACAAATACCATGTTAAAAAAAAAAAAAAAAAACAAATAAGGGAAATTCTTGTCAAAATTCAGTTGGAACTGAATTTTAATAAGTATTTAAAATATTACGTAAACTGTAAATAGTGCCTTTTTAGTAAAGTCTATTATATTTATTTTTCTATAACTTACATTTAAAGAAAATAATGCCACCTACATAAAAACACAATTTCATGATAAATCCCTTGGTTTTTCTCTTCCAATCAAATTGCTGTACCTAACTCTTTTCTGTAGTTAAGATCCAAAACCACCACTGACGAGAGATTCTGGATGACTTGAGGTTTTAATATTTAAAATATTTCATAGGCTAAAGTGGGTAGTTCGGAGTATACATGGCCACATGGATTCATGTCTCATCACAGCAGTAGCATCATTATCATGTCCGTCCACTTGGCTCTACACAAACCTAACAATTTAACTGCTGGCCTTTCCTCCTGTTTCCCTGTTCTTTTCTCCTGCAGCATTAGTTTTATCTTCACTGTTCTGCTTCATTTTTCTTATCTCCAGTGTCTTTGCTACTCAAAATTTAGCTTAATTTTATTTTCACATTGTGCTTTTCCTTGACTTCACTTCCTCACTATCTACTTCTGCCTGATTTTGCAGCATTCCCTAATCTGGTCACCAAGGCATCCATCTCTCTTCTGTACAACCCCAATGAATTAGGAATTCAAATGGGTTAGGTCTTAATAATTAGAGTTCCAGTCTAATTTAGTATCTTGCTTAAATATTGAAATGCTTGTACTTTTATAGTCTTTATTTAATTGTCCTTTAACACCTGACAAGAGCGGTAGACAGCAACAATTGGTAGAAAGCATGAGTAGTAGAATTAAGACAGTACTATAATACTAGAGGTTTTCTCTTCCATGTTTCCATCTGTTACACACTGTGAATGAAAAGATTCACAGACTCAAATAATGTAACACTTTGCATTTAAATAAGAATGTATCTATTTGTCTGTATCCTGGGTTTCCGAAACCTCACGTATCTATGACTACAAAATAAGGCTCATTTATTACGTCCAAATTAGGAAGCTCTGGTTGGCCTAACCTCTAGAAATCAGCTTTCTTCTAAATATGTTTGTTGCCTGTTTTTTGAGATCCCCATGAAACAGCATTGTTAGAACTTTTCCATTTCAGCACTTCTGAAGAAATACAGTTAAGTGCTATAAAGTTTTAAAAACAGCTATTTGGAAGCTCATGGAGAAGTTATCTAAAAGTTAAACCTAAATTGGGAAGTGAGGGATGGGGTAGGAATGACTTCAAAAGGAGTGTGTGCATGTAATTTTTCTCTGGCCCTTGCTCACATTACAAATTGTTTTTGCTCAACACCAATAAATTCTTTACTGCATGAATCATTACAGTTACCTGTCAGGTTTAAGGAACCAATGTGATAGAAACAGCCTGGAAAACCACAGAGGAAACAAGAATTCTGAAGAATAAGTGGGCAAATGGCATTATATAGAACCATGTCATCTGAGAAAAATTAAATTAAACAAGACACTAAGAGCAAAGCCCAAGAGAATTTTATAGCACAATGGTAATAAAAAGATAATAATATATTTCAGCAAATCAGCTGTATTTTCTCATTGTGTGAAAAGTATTGATAAATACTTGTTGGGAAAATTTACTTTGCTAAGGAAGCATGGGGAATCATAGCATATGCCAAATCTTTTGAAGTGGACCACTAGTGAATGACAACATAATGAGAAAAAAAATTAGTCTCTGAATCCCCAAAAGTAAACCTTCCCCCCATAATTTTTTTCCACATTAAAAGCAGTCAAAAAAATTTTTTTACCTTTTTATTTTTTCCCCCTGTTAAATGAATGAAGAGCAAACTGGTCTTTTAAGGAACAGAGCTAATGTAACAATTTAGGTGGTATTAATTTAATTAAACATTTGTGTGATGGCCAGACTTTCCCTTCAGGACCACAGTGAGTTTGCCTTCGTGGGGCAAACTACTATGTAAAAATGAAGAGGACGGAAAGTATCACATGTAGCAATAGGCAAAACTGTTTCCAAGGTTTCCCAGCTCTAGCTCGACTTAACAAGCTATCAGGTACAATGGAATATTATTCAGTACTAAAAAAACGAGTTATCAATGGAGGCACCTTAAATGCATATTGCTGAGTGAAAGAAGCCAATCTGAAAAGGCTACTTACTTTTCTATTTCCAACTATATGACATTTTGGAAAAGGCAAAACTATAAAAACAGTAAAAAGATCAGTGTTTGCCATGAGTTTTGGAGGTAGGACTGGATGACTAGGTGTAATATAAAGGATTTTTAGAGATGTGAGAATACTCTGTATGTTAGGCTCATGGTGGATAAATGTCACATGGGTTAAAACCCCTAGACTATGCAATATCAAGAGTGAACACTAATGTAAACTTTAGTTAATAATAATGGACTTTAGTTAATAATAATGTATCAATATTAATATTGGTTCATCAATTGTCACAAATAAAACACACTAATACAGGATGTTAGTAAGAGGAGGGATTGGCTGGGGTTTAGGGAGTATATGGGAACTCTGTTCATTTTTTTGTAGATCTGACACTGTTCTCAAAATAAGGTCTATTACAACATTATAATAATCTTTATTATAAAACAAAAGCCATAAAGGAGCTGAGTTAGTCAAACGCATGGTTAAGACAAACTGAACTGCTATTAGAAGAAGTCCTTGATCTTGACAGGATAGGCCCAAACCTTATCAAAACAATGCAAGTAGGGCTTCTGAGCCACTTTCTTTGCTTGAGCCCGCTCCTCAATAAACTATTTTTTTGTTTCACCACTTTAAAACAAACAAACAAACAAAAAAACAATGCAAGTAGTGCATTTATATGGCATACCTTGGGAGGAGAACACAAGGAGATGAAGAATTATGGGGATGCATTAAGAAGCAAATGCAATTTCAAGAAAGAAAACATACAGGAGTAAATCCTTTCAAAGTTTTATATTAGAGAAATTTTAAGGAATATTCTTTGCACTTGACTGGCCATATATCTCTTACTTAATTATAGGAAAATTTGGAAGAGAACAGGAAGAAAAGGCATTGTTAAATTGCAGTTACGGGATTATAGTAGAACAATTTCTTTTTTAAAAATGACGTCTTTGAGTGTTATGTTTTTATATCCTTTATTATTTTTCTTGATTATGAAAGTTATTTATGCTCATAGTTGAAATTTTTAAAAATATAAAAAAGAACATTATAGAAAACAGATTATATTTTACCCAAATATAATCTGTCAACATTTTTGTGTATTTTCTTCCAATCTCCTTTTTTACATTTTTGTTTATACTTTACTTGTTTATATTTTCTCACTTGTTAAAAAATTGACTAGATAATATATCCTATATTAGCTTCCTAGGACTGAAGAAATGACTTACTGCAAAGTTGGTGGCTTACATATCAGAAGTTCATTCTGTCATAGTTCTGAAAACCAGAAGTCCAAGAGCAGGCTGTGGGCAGGCCTGCACTCCCTGAGGGGCTCTAGGGAAGAATTCCTTCCTTGACTCTTCTAGTCTCTGGTAGCTCCGGGTATTTCTTATCTTGTCGTCTCATAACTCTAATCTCTGCCAGCATTTCACATGGCCTTCTCTTTTTTTATTTTTATTTTTTTCAGGTCTCAGAGCAGAGCATGGGATTGATCTCACTCGTGAGACTCAAATGAGAGATGGTGACTGTTGCTCATCACTGACCTCCCCGCATGTCTCTTGAAAGAGCACTGATCATTGGATTGAGGGCCCACCTGGATAATCCAGGAGGATCTCATTTTGAGATCTTTATCTTAATACATTTGCAAAAGTCTTTTTTTTTTTTTTTTTTTTTTTCAAATAAAGTCACATTCACAGGTTTTGGAGGTCAAGATGTGGGAATAATGTTCTGGGGAGGGCACTATGCAACCCACTATACTATTATTGGAGATTACTGGGTAAATAAGTTTGATGTTTTTTATATTAAGATTCTTGCTATAATATATCTCATTGGTTCTAAGTTGCTCACCTTAGAGCTAAGTTTACTTTTTGTCATCTCTGAAGTTCACATGCATTTTAAAAGTGATGGCATATCATGTTGCAAACTTTTTTATTTCCCTATGGTACTTAAATTGTGTTGAACCTTATATTCACGTTAGGTGAGATACAGTATATTGCTTATTTTGAAAACCACTTTATTAGGTATAATTGACATATAAAAAGACTATACATATTTTACATATATAACTCAATGAATTTGGGGATGCGTACAATATACCTGTGAAATCATCACCACTGTCAGGCCACACATATATTCATCACCTCCCAAAGCTTCCTCCTGCACCCCTGACCCCCAAATTATTGCCAAGAACAATATAAAGGAGTTTTTTTGCCCTTGTGTTTTTTTCTAGGAATTTTATGGTTTCACATTTTATATTTAAGCCTTTAATCTATTTTGAGTTAATTTTGTGAGTGGAATAAAGGTCTGATTTTATTCTTTTGCATGTGAATATCCAATTTTTCCAACACAACTTATTAATGAGACTATCTTCTTCCCTTTGTGTGTTCTTGGCACCCTTGTCAAAGATAGACTGTATGTCGGTGGGTTTATATCTGGAATCTCTATTCTGTTCCACTGGTCTAGGTGTCTGTTTTTATACCAGTACCATACTATTTTGATTACTATAGCTTTGTAATATAATTTAAAATCAGAAGGTGTGATGCCTCCACTTTTGTTCTTGTTGCTCTTCTTTTGTGGTTTCATATGAATTTTAGGATTGTTTTTTCTATTTCTGTGAAAAATGCCATTGGAATTTTGATAGGGATTATACTGAATTTATAGATTGCTATGGGTAGTATTACCCAATAACTTTGATAAAAGTATCAATTTACATTATCATTAATAATTTGAGGACAGTTTTTCAATATTGAATGTTTTGCTTAATTCCCCAGTAGAAATGGTGAGCCATGATTTTAATCTGAATTTATTTAATTTGACGACTTGCTAACCTTTTGTTTTTTTCATTTTCCCTTTTATATTTAAAGATTAGTGTTTTGTTTTTAAATGTATTATTAATAAGAAGTATGACACCTACCATGTGCTTGCCAGGTATTACCCCCTGCAAAGCAAACTTTTTTTTTTTTAATTTTGTTCATGAGATAACTAATTTGTAAGAGTGAATTAGGTATTTTCTAAAAGAAAAATTTTCTAGATTATTTCTCATTTGAGAATTTACTTTTGCATTATTCATATTACTTAACATTCAAAAATGTTTTTTTGTTTTTTGTTTGTTTAAGGCAGCCACTGTTATTTATTTTTATTTCTATAAACATCATGCATTGGCAGGCCTTCCTCACCCCCAAGATCCATGAAATATTTACTTGTATTTTTGTCATGCCTTTTTATAATTTACTTCCGATATTCATTTCTTTGGTTGGTCCCAAATTTGGGTGTCACTAGTGTTGTACCACGCTGGGTTAGGACCTGATTGGAATTTCCCAAATACCTGCTTTGCCCAACACCATTTAAAGAATTATTTGTCCTTTATTTATTGGTGTGTAATGTTTACTTTATAATAAGTTTTATAGATGCCAGGATTTCCTTCACTGATTTTGTAGCCACTCTGTGTCTGTCTCTGCAATGTGTATTTAGTAGTACACATTATTGATCACTGCAGCTTTAAAATATATTTGGCATTTTGTAGGGCAAGTCTCTTCACAACATTTTCTCCTTTTTTGTTTATTCTCACACAATCTCTCATCATTCATTTTAAAAATTTCTTTGATATTTTTATTTGATCACAAATAGATATATTTATATTTTTATTCTAGTTCTGCCTTTATTTAAACTCTTTTTGGGTTTTAACTGAAATTTTGTTAAATGCTAAAATGACTGGGGACCTAAGTAATATGTACAATATTTCCTCTTCTTATCTAAGTTACTTTAAAATTGATTTGATCATGACTTAAGAGTATGATGAAAAACAAATAATTTTATAGCCAAATTTTATTATTATTAAATTATTATTTTATTCAAAATATTATTTATTGGCTGTTATGTAGCAGTCACTGTTTTGGTCACTAGGGATAAAAACTTGAATAAGACAATTTTGTTCCTGCCTTGTAGTATTACATTCAAATTGGGAAAAATTATAATAAATAAGTTAATAAATACATATATACTGAAATTTTAGGTAGTGATAAGTGCTGTGAAGAAAAATAAAGCAGTGAGTAAGGGTAGGTATGACTTTACAAAGAATGGATGGGTAGGCTGTCTCTGAGGACCTGATACCTGAGCCCAGAGTCCAGCAAAGGGTATGAGAGAATCTGGAGGAAGTATTTTCCAAGTAAAGAGAATGGCAAATGCAAGGACCCTGAGGAGGGGACTGAGCATGGTATACTCAAGAAATGGCATTGTTGCCCACATGACTGGAGTGTGGGGGGTGACTAGGACAGAGTGGTCTGTGTGAAAAGTCTAGTAAGATAAGCAGGGCCAGATTTTTTAGGGTCTTATGTGTTCCATTCGGATTGTATTCCAAATGTGAAGTGCAGGGAGCCATAGGGACTTTTCAAGTAGGGAATTGTCATGATATAATTTGTATGTTTAAAGATCCCTTTGGCTTCTGGGTGGAGAAGAGAAACCAGGTAGGGGTCAGTAGCAAAAATCTAGGTAGGAGATGATGGTGGCCCAGGTCAAAGTCACAGCAGATTCCACAGAGGAATTGCTGCTAGACTAGATGTGTGCGGAGGGAGGTGAAGAGGAATAGGGAATCCTAGATGTGGAGCTCAGGGCCTGTATAATAGCACCTCTACGGAAAAGAGTTAAGAGCACTGGACAGAGTTTCAACTGGCCATCCAAGTAGAGAGGTCAAGTACCTACTATATAGGTCAGTAACACAGCCAATATTCAAACTAGAGATATGAATTGGGGTGACATCTGCATATAGAAGGTATTTAAAAACAAGGGATTCAATGAGGCCACCCAGAGAATAGGTGTAGATGTTCCCTGAGCCCTGGTTAAGGGAAGGAAGAGAGAAGGAGAAGGGAGAGAAGACACGGTAAGACCTATGAAGGAGGGAAATACCAGGAGGGACTGGTGCATGGAGAGGTGACTGAGACGATGCTGTGAATAGGAAGGTGTGAGGATTGTGTAAATGCATCTGGAAGGCCCAGTTAAGGTGAGGACCACAGCTGGAGTCCTGGATTTATGATATATACCATTGTTACATTTAAGCATATTGTTTTATTGGGGCCAAGTTGTAGGAAGAGAAGACTGCTCCTGAGTGGAATCAGGAGAGAATGGGTGGGAAATAATAGAGAGAGAGAATATAGGCAACTGGTTAGGGAAGTGTTGCTGTGAAGAGGAGCCGAGGAGTGAGAGTGGAGACAGACGTAGGATGAAAGGGAGACTTTTTGGTATGTGGCATTTTGTAGATGACAGAGAGGACTTAAGTGCTCATGGCAATGGTTCAGGAGGTAGGAAGAGGCTAATACTTAAGGAGAAAAAGGGAGCACCTGCAGAAGCCAAATCCTTTCAAGACAAGAGTGAATGGAATCTCCAGTACAAGCATAAGGTCAGGCTTTGTGAAAAAGAGTTTATCAAACTTTCATTTAAGAAAATAGTCTCTATTTTAAGCAGATATATGTAGCTTAGTCTACAGCACATAATGTCCCTTATGGGTCATTCAGGTATTTATAATGGCAGGTAGTCTTGGAGTAAAGAGTAATGCATTAATTGGCAAACTTGTAAACCTTCTATGATGGACTCAGTTGAATGACCTTATTCACAAAAGTAAAAATGAAAAAAAAATTAAACTTTCAAATCAACATCTTAAATACATATTGTTCTGTCCAACCGAGTTTCCCAGTCATCTGTTTAATATTCAGGATACATTTTCCCACAGTCAGTGCATATTTCCATGTGATGATTATGTGCTACTGATCTATAGGGAGAACCTATAGGCAAACAGACAGCTGAGTCGCCTTTCATGGAGAGCTTCAGGCTTCACGTGACAAACCTGGGTGAGCCTTAGCCCTGCCTCCCTGGGAACGGATTGCCGGGACAGCTCTGCCCTGAGGCGCCCGCGATGCTGCTTCCGAAGCAGGGAGTTTTCACAATTTTTTTTCCATTTTTTTAACGAGCACATTCTATCTACTTATTTATTTGTTTTAATTGTTAAATTTATTGGGGTGACATTGTTTAGTAAAAATTACACAGGTCCCAGGTGTACAGCTCTACACCATGCCACCTCTGCGTTCCATTCTGAGCCGGTTTCCTTTCCATCACCAGACGTGTGTGGGATACAAAACTGAAAGCAACACAGACACCAAACTCGTGGGCACATCAATAATTTAGTAGTTGCCTGAGGGTAAGGGGGGAAGGTGGTGGGGGAGAAGGGACAGGGACACAAATACATGGTGAGCACATTTTTTTTTCTGTATTTTATTTTATTTTAATTTTTTTTTTATGTGGGTAGTTCCGTGGCTGGGACTTGAACCCAGGCCACAGCATTAACAGTGCCGAAGCCTTAGCCACTACACCACCAGGGAACATTCTTAAAAATGAAGGTTACCAGGGATTTTGTGCCTTCATTAGCACTTCCAGGTTGTAGTGGACCTTAGCTGACAAGAGTTAAATGGGGGTCAGAATAAACCAGAATAGATTTAGTAATAAAGTAATGTTTTCATCACTAAAGTAGATTGTCATGGAATGCAACACCAGATGATCTGTGTTGGAATTAGATAATGTGGGTCCTTGAGAATAGTAGTATTATTTTCAGAAATTTCATCAACATCAGTTAATTTGTTTGAAGTATCTCTTTTAATCCCCTCAACACCATTTTTCTCATTAAGAGAAAGACGAGTGAAAGTGATACTTGATTTACTTTTCAGATTACTCTCTGTGGCTCTCTTGAAGCTGATGGGCATATTATCACTCAGGTTTAGATTAAGTTTCTAGTTGCCATTGTGGGGATTGATGGCAAATTTTACAGGGGACATATAGCAACTCTCAACCTCTCAACCACTTCGTCTGTGTATAAATGGCCAGAATTGCTTTTTGATATGATGACTATGACCATCTCAATAGTCATTTGGTGGGAACTGCATTCACTCTGTCACTCACTGCACATGATCTCATGTATGACGGCGCTATTCACTGTAGTCCAGAGGATCCAAAGAGCCTGCAAGGGCTCTGCTCCCAACACAATTAGACAGCCATTGAAAAGATAGAATCTAAACTGTCAGGAGAAAGTCAGAGAAATATACATTATTATAGGAAAATAGATGTACCTTAAGCTTATAGGACCTCAAAATGACTTACAGCTTTTGTTTGTTGCTGTTTTTTCCTGGTGACAACTCTGAGGTTCTGGGCATAGGTGGGTTACATCTTGTCTTATGTATACCAATCCTCCTTCTTTTTATTGATTGTCTCTCTCTTGGAGATAGTGCTAGTGCCTATAGCAGTGGATCATGACTGACCTATCGCCAAAATGGATAGATTGGACAACTGATAGCCATTTCGTGTAGTATTGAGCCCGGATGCCAAGGTACTCATGCATTCTCCAAATAGAACTATGTAGTGAAGAGGGATTGTTTTATTGACATGGTAGTAGGTAAGGAGAGCTGAGAAAGTGCTGGCATTGTCTCTGAACTTCATGTGTTCTTTTATTTCATTTTCTGAATAATTTCTTCATACATACAAATCATCTGTCATACTCCAGCCATTGGGTAAAACCCTCCGATGTATCAGTGAGCAATGGACCCGTGGCATGCACACTTTGAGCTTACAGTCTAGTGAAGGAGACAATGCTGACAGAATGAAAATGACTGATTCTTGCTTTTAAAGTCATTGAAGTAAGAATTTACTTTATCACCACTCTACATATGAGGGAATTAAGATTTGAACCTTGGTATTTCTGTCCCCTCGGGGAACAGTTTACAGCCCCATTCTATCAGTTAACAAATATATGATCCTGAGAAAGTTACTTCATCATTCTGACTGAGTTTCCTGAGATGATGAATGGGGACAAAGAATAGCTTCCAGTCTTACCCATCTTACCTCTTACCCAGTCTCTATCTTACAGGTAGTTAAATGCTTCTCATTTTTTGAATCTCAGTTTAGTCATTCTTTCTCAAAAAGGCTTCTTTGACAGCCTTCTCTGCCCTTCAAAAAATTTTTAAGCGACCACGTCCTGCAGTGCCTTTGTAGAGTTCCCTTCTCATAATACCAACTCCTTGTAATGCAATCGTCTGTTTACTTTTCTTATTGCAAAAAGATGAAGAGCTTGGACTAAGGGGTCAACTATGTTTCATCAAGTTTTGTTATATTAATATATAGGTAATAAGTTCAACAATACAGCCTCTGCTACATCCCCAAACTGTGCCACATCTACCTTGATTCTACCATATTGTGTAGATACAACCATGGATCTGTTTCCTTCCGGTACTAGGTGAGATGGCCTTTGAGTGAACGCATGGTAAAGAAAAGTCGTCAGCAGGAAGCTAGAGCAGGGACTACAGAAGAAAGGCGAGGTCGCCAGTGGCAGGCAGAACTTCACAGGCAAATGCAAAGAGCTCTCCACTCCTGCCCAGGGCTTCACACCTACCGGCACATTCATTCAACACCTCAGTCCGCAGACTGATATATTTTTGATGAGGGAAACGTTAGGGAAATCCTGGAGAGTCAAAACAGACAGAAGACACAGTTCTTCTATCCTGAATCAATGGGACTATTTGGGCTATAGCTTTGCCTTTTTGCAACCAGGATCCAGTCTAGTGCAAATCAATATTTGTTGATGCATAATTTCATGGAACGGGTTTGTGTTTTCTATAGCAAGGTTGTCTTTTAATAAGATGACCAAGCACGACTTTATAAGGCAAACAAATGAAATAAAACCTTCCAGATGACTACTGGAAATGTTCCTTTTTTTTTTTTTTTTTTAACTCCAATACCAGTCTTTCAGTGAAATGGCCTGACAGTTTTATGTGTTCCTTCCTGTTTAGCATGGCAGTGAGGGAGGAATTTGTACTTGTTCTGTCTGAATTCAGGCCCACCATGACCTGTTGAAGTCATTTTTTCAAAATAAAGACAGACTTAAATAGTAAACTTTAAAAAATCATCCTAAATAAGAACTTCATAGCATTTTCCTCTTTACCTGTGATTATTTTTTAGATTTAGAGATTATAAAAATGCAAAGTCAATGAGTTACAGCTACTATGCCATCCAGAACATGGATTATCCCAGAAATGTGTGAAACTGTAATATAACCTATTTGAACTGGCACTATATGGGTGTGTGTGTTGAGGGGAGTGGAGCGTAGGAAGCATAGAGCTGTCCAAGGAAATTAGGATCATAAGGTCACTAAAGAATTATGTTTAAAGGTTCTTTTTGTTTTTTCCCAGTTAAAGAGAGACTCAAATATAAATGTTTTAGAGTGGCCAAAACAAGCCTTGTGAGAGATATCTAGGAGTGTTCAGCTAATTTGATACTGAAAGAGTAGTTTTCCATCCGTTTTTTAAAAATAGACTATTTTTTAGAGAAGTTTTGGGTTCACAAAAAATTAAGCAAAAGGTACATAGAGATCTCATATACTCTCTAAATGCATGGGATCCCCCCAATATCAACATTCCCTACCAGACTTGTGCATTGGTTACAACCAATGAACCCATACTGACACATCATTATTACCCAAAGTCTGTGCCTTACATTAGGGTTTCCTTTAGTTGGATGTGTGTGACAAATATACAATGACGTGAATCTACCATTGCGGCATTATACAGAATAGTTTCACCGCCCTAAGAATCCCCTATCCACCTCGTATCCACACCCACCTTTCCTCTAACTCCAGGCAAAGACTGCTCTTTTTCACCATCTCCATAATTTTGCTTTTTCCAGAATGTCCTATAGTTGGAATAATAGCTTTTTCAGATTTGCTTCTTTCACTTAGTAACATGCATTTTGATATACCTCCATTTACTTTTATGGTTTGATATCTCATTTCTTTTTGTCTCTGAATATTATTTCATTGTCTGAATGCAGATTATTTATGCATTCACTACCTGAAGGACATCTTAGTTATTCCAAATCTTGGCAATTATGAACAAAGTTGCTATAAACATCCATGTGCATGTTTTTATGTACACATAAATTTTCAACAATTTGGGTAAGTACCAAGAGGTACGATTACTGGATCATGCAATGAGTATGTTTAATTTTGTAAAAAAAAAAAAAAAAAATCACCAAACTGTTTTCCAAAGTGGCTTTACCATTTTGCATTCCCACCAGCAATGAATGAAAGTTCATGTTGCTCCACATCCTCACCAGCATTTGGTGTTGTCAGTGTTTTGGATTTTCTCTGCTCTAATAGGTGTGCAATGGTATCATTTTTTTTTTCCGTCCAATTTTGAGAATTATCTCTTTAATTTGGGAGAGGAGCATGGGATCTAGGAACCAGATGTAACTCGGACTAAAGAGTGGGGAGCTGATTGTGATGTTGGAGAAGGAGCTGTGGGCAATTTCTTTCTAGAAGGTATCCATGGGCTTGATGAGTTTTTCTTAAAACTCAGTTTAGAACCCATGGGACTAAAAGGAAGGTCAATTGCAAGTTATGGGAAAAAACAGGAGACACTATGAATACTTTATAAATATACTTACCTCCTCAGCTTAGTAAAGTTATGCATAACTTTAGTTTGTGAAACCTGATGTGCACATTAGTTTAGAACTGGCATTTCAAAGAAATATAAACTCTCTACAGTTTTATAATTGCATCACCAGTAGCATTTTGCTTGCTAGGGTTTCAAACTAAGTCTTCCCTCACGTTTTGGAGGTGGATCTTACCTATAGATATCTAGTTGAACTCTTGCTATACCAGGTGTAATCAGATGAAGAGAGTAAGATAAGAGTCAATTTATATATAAAATCCGACAATTGACTTCTCTCTGTCTCTGCTAATTATCCTGAGGTGCATTGTCCCTAGGCTGGCCTTTCACTATGAATGTGATAATGACCTTGAGCAAAGCAAAAGTTACAGTGACAGTGAAAAGAGGAATGAAGAAGGAAATCTCTCATATATTACCTTTTTCTTCTGGGCCATTGGTCCCTTTTAGAAAGGCTGCCCTCACAGCAGCTAACAGTCTATCCTTTTTTTCAATCAAGTACTTAATAGACTTAGTTTTGACAGAAAGCTCATTTGTTCTTGTACTACAGTATATTTTGAAATTATACATCTTTGTTGCCATTCTTCTCATTTATATGTTTATGCAGAAGGTTCTCACTTCTCAGGGTACCTTGTTACAGAGACTCATGCATCCTGAAACGTTGCCCTTGTTTTACATGGTTCCATATATCTGAGATTTGATCTGATTTAAGAGCTTCATTCTTCACTGGGAAAATTGTCACCATCAAGCATGAACTCGCTCATTGTCTCATTTCTAAACCAACCCATACTTGTATCCATCTACCATCGAGGAAGCGTCCCTCTCTTCCCATGGGTCCTAGCATTGTCTGTACTCTGTGTCCTCTAGATCAGTGGTTCTCAACCTTCCTAATGCCGCGGCCCTTTAATACAGTTCCTCATGGTGTGGTGACCCCCATAAAACTATTTTCATTGGTACTTCATAACTGTAATTTTGCTACTGTTATGAATCGTAATGTAAATATCTGATATGTGTTTTCCGATGGTCTTAAGTGACCCCTGTGAAAGGGTCATTTGACCCCCAGAAGGGTCATGAGCCACAGGTTGAGAACTGCTGCTCTAGAGGAAGAAAGAGTTAGTATTTCAAAACATCCTCCATTTAACACCGTCAGTGATTCACTACTTGTGTATCTCTGTACCTGTCCCTGAATAGGACTTTGCTCTCTTAGTTCTGAAACACTTCCTCTCCTGCTTTCCTTCCTTCCTCAGTCCATTTTTCTTTTCTTTTCTTCGCTGGCTCCTTCTCTAACTGCCTCATTTGAACTCGTGATTTGGTCTCGGGCTGTCATCTTTTCCATCTCTAACCTTTGTCCGTAAGTAATCTCATCAGTTCCCACACTCTTATGTTGTGACTCTCATATTTCCCCTAGAGCTTACATCTCCTCCCTCAGCTCCTTGTTCTCATGTCAAATGTGTGCCTCGTAGCTCCCTTGGATGTATCTTAGATTATCCAACTTAACAGATCCAAAGTGGAATTCAACATTTTTCTTCTTCCATGTTCTTGTTCTTTCATGTAAAAACCACAGTGTTTTACCAAGTTACACCAAAAATCCAGGAATCCATTCTGATAAACTAGATATCATATACATTAACAAGCCTTATTGATTCTGCCTTGAAAACATATCTGAAACTCTGTTCTTCACCCCATGTCCCTGTCACCCACTTAGTCCAGGCCTCTACCATTTCTTGCCTCTGAACACATCCATCTCTAACTGGTTTCTCTATTTTGACTCTTGTCCCTCACCCTATCCTTCACCATAGATGCCCCCATTTGTACTTCAAACAAATCCTCTCAATGATAATCTGATAATGCTCCTCTCTGACTTTTAAAATCTTTACCTGTAACATAAAATTTAGCTTTCCTCTCGTGCCCTAAAATGTCCTCCTTATCTTGCCTAACCTCCCAACCTTACCTCTCGCTACTCTTCCCTTCACTTAGTTTGCTCAACTATCACTGCAGTTATGTGGAAAGAAGGAGGGATGGCGGAAGGGAGAGAAAGATGGAGAAAGAGAAGGAAAAAAGAAAGGAAAAAAGGGAGGAAGGAAGGAAAGAAGGAAGGAAGGAAGGAAGCCTTGATTTCCATTTTATGTTGAGAAACTAAGGCCCAAGGTAACACAGTAAGTAAAGAGCAGGTATGAGATTCACCTTCAGCTCTGCTTTATTCTCTAGTGCTATCCTCTTCGCACTACTTCATCTTGTGTAACGTAAGGCAAATACAAACAAACCCTCTGTAGTACGGGGTCTGGCACGAATAGTGTCCCCTTTTTATGGGTTGGTAATCTATACCAAATCTTTTATGACAAAATCATCAGATCTCGCATTACAAAATCATAAGCTTGTAATTCTGTAACGTAACAATATCACATTCAAGCACTTTATATAACATTTTAGGTGAAATGTTTAAATTGCTGTCCATCTTGTGAGAAACATTCATGGACAGGGTCCAGCATTATTCTGCCAGAAGGTGTATATAAAATCAAGAGCTGATTTAAGGAATTAATTTGATTTGACAAAGAACTAATTCTGAATTCAGACAGGCCTGTCTTTACTCACGGTGGAACTGTTAGCATGTCTGAGACTTAATTTCTTCATCTATAAAATTGACCTAAGAAACCTACTTCATAGTATGGTTGTAGTAATTATGTGATAATGTGTTTGGATGCTAGTTCCTTCTTCTCTATCCTCTCCTATTTTTGGAAACGTATGTGTTTCAGCTGTGAGCCAAACTCATAAAATCCATGACTTTCCTTGTCCAGTGATAACAATGGCAGTACCTCCATTACTGTCACCGTGACTACCACCACCTTTCAGCGAGCACCTGCTCTGTGCCAGTCACTGTAATGGGCACTTTGCACACATCATTTCCTTGAGCCTCCCAACACCTGAATCTGTGTTTCCTGGAAACTTTGGCAAGGTGTTTCTTCAAGAAAATGTTTCCATTTTCAAACACATTTCTTAAACATAGAAAATTACATTCTCCTCATGGAAAGTTATAATATGTAAGTTTGACTAGAAAATTAAAGATCTTAAGAAGTCTTGTATTCAACAGTGTTTCATTAACTTACATATCACTATGGAAATTATCCTTCCGTGACTAGCATTTTTGTTTGTTTGTTTGATTCTTTGCTTAGCAACTGCTTACATTCTGCAGCCCTAATGTTCTTTGAGATGCATAGTTTCACTCTGTGCACTAGAGTTTTGTTAGTACTGCTTAAGCCCAAACGGAAGTTTGCTAAAATTTTGCTTTATAGTAGCTCTTCTACTCTTTTCATTGTTGGGTATTATTCATTGTTATTTTCTGTATTCATTTACAACTATGATGGTTTGGACTTCCTCTGTTGTGATCAGAGATCATTCTGATGCTCATTATAAAATTCAACATTTCTACAGGGTGTATGTAGAAAAACAGAATATCTGAGAGAGAGAGAGATATGGGGAGAAGAAAACTTTAGGAAGTAATGACTTTTAGTCTAAGCTAACATGTTAAATGCATTTACTTTTTTTAAGAATTTTCTTATATAACTATTTTTTTCAAAATTTCTCAATTTCATATATGGTCTAATCATATCTCAAGTCAGGAATTGCTTGGGTTAAAATTAAAGGAAATGATAAAATAATATAAATTTTTAGGAGCTCCTTAGGAGAGGGATCGTGTCCTGTTTTTATTTAAATAAAGAAAAATCATGACAGTGTCTGGCACAGAGTAGGTACTTAATAAATATTTAAAAACTAAATGAACTTCTATGTCATAAAAGTAGGGTCATACATCCTAAAACTACAGCTGAGACATAAGTCTGCTGCCTAAATTGCTTTAATAAGTATTTTAATGCTCCAGGCTGTCATCTTTTTTAGAACTGGATTTGGGTTCTGTAGACTCAGTCGTTAAGTATCCAAAGGTAGTCATTTAAATTATTGTGCGTTTTATATTTTTTAAAAAGGGTCAGAATTTTGTTCTAATATTTTTTGGAAGGGTGGCTGTCATTAAGCTGATTTAAAATACTATTGCATTTGTACAGATACCAAGGTATCATAAAATAGACTTGTCTTAGTCTCTTCAGGGGTTGCTGTAACAAAAATACCACAGACTGAGCATCTTTTTTTTTGTTGTTTGTTTTATTTTTATTATCTTTTTTATATATATATTTTTTCTTGTTTATTTTTTTTTAATTCATTTTTATTGTTAGACTTATTGGGATGACATCTGTTAGCAAGGATTACATAGGTTTCAGGCATACAGTTCTACAGACTGAGCATCTTGAACAACATTGATTTCTCATAGTTTTGAGGCTGAGAAGTCCAAGATCAAAGTGGCAGCGGATTCTGTGTCTGGTGAGGTTTGGCTTCCTGGTTCTTGGAGGACTGTGGTCTCACTGTAACTTCACGTGGTGGTGGAGAATGAGCAATAGATACTCTAATTCCATTCATGAAGCCTCCACCCTGAAGACCTGATCACCTCCCACAGGCCCCGCCCCTAATGCCCTCGCCATGAGGATTAGGATTTAACGAGAATTTTGTCCTTAGGCAGACATGCAGTCTATAGCAGGCTGTTTCGTGTTTTTTTTTTTTTATTGAAGACAAAACTCTCCCATTTTTGCTTCAAGGACTTTTCTCCATTTACAAGATTTTTAAATATGTTTTCCTGTGGCTTGCACAATGAATAACAAAGCTGTTTTGTCACCATATTGTGTAACATTTTATAATAAATTTTTTAAGTCATCCATGCCATTAGATTCTAATTTATTTATACTTAAATTTAATTGATGCCACTTAGTATGTTTTGAGTATTTTTTGTTAAAATTCAATATAATGGTAACTTTATTACCACATAACAAAAATTTTAAAAATGTCATTTATATATAAAACAAATCAAATGTTATTATTAAATGTATAAAATAGTTAAAATACCAAGTTTTTCTTTTTTGTGTCTTTCTGACATTTGAAAAAAAAAAGAACTTGAAGTCAATTAATGCAGTGAAAGGGTTAAGATGTACTAAATCTCCCTTTGTTGGTAAGGCCACTGGATTGCTGATAAGACTTGACATCTTGAGCTGAATGTATTGGAAATTTCATCTAATGTGTGTGTATGGTGCCAGTGGGGGTTGCTTGTGTGCGTAGACATGTCACCAATTCATGAATCATGAAACAGCAAAATGCAATATGAAAGCTAAGTTTAAAAAAAGAATTCTGCAGGGCAGATTATTACTGCATACATATGTAATATTAACAAAATAATTGCAAGTCATTATAAGAGATCTATATTATGCTAATAATTCAGACATTTTGACTAAGCTGAAGAGTCACAGAATACAAAGTGAGCTTAAAGCATCCCCTTTTGAGCAGGTATGTGGAAACCTGACTAGCTCTGGCAGCAGCTCCATTCACTGTTGAGGGTTTGTACTGTTAAAAGTCTTCTTTATGTCAAGCTGCCATCTCTATCTCCATCTTTACAACTTCCATTACCCTGTGCCCTTTGGGGACACAAAGAACAAATTTAATTTCTGTTGTTTGTGACAGCTGGCCATTCAATTATTCATTCATTTATTCAACAGACCTTTATTGAGTAGCAACTGTATGCAGACACTGAGAACTCAAAGGTCAAAAATACCAAACCATGTTTTCAAGAATGTCACAGTATTACATAGACCCCTTGCAGTTTCTACTCTGTAGGGTAAATTCAGTTGTTTCTTTTGTTATTCCTTATGTATCATAGTACCAGACTTCCTTGCTACTCTTCCGTTTTCAGTGAGTTTGAGCTTATCCAATTTCTTCAAGTGTGGAGTCCTAAGCTGAAGCTAGTAACAACTTGTAGGTATTGCTTGATCAAAGCAGAGAACACAAACTCTTACCTCTCATGTTGTGGATGCTCTGATGAGATTATGCAACCAAAAGTATTTGTTTATTTGCCAGTCACTTCAAACTGGAGAGCAATAGTTTTTTTTTTTTTTTTTCAATTTGTGGAATTAAGTCCACAGTCATTACCTGCCTTCAAGCCCCTGCCCAACGTACTCGTATTAGCTTATCCACCACTTCTCCCCGTATAAATTCACTGTGTGTTTTCTTTCTTATATATCTTTGCCATTTTGTTCCCTCTTCCTAGAAAAACCCCAGGGTGGCCTGTTTCAAAGCTAAATGTTTTAAAGGAATCATCTCAATGCTCTTCTGTTCCTGAAACATTCTCAATCTCTCTCTGTGGTATGTCTAAACAGGTGACTGTCAAATTAGTTGAAGGCTTGCTGTGTGGCCAGACATGGCTAGGTATTGAATAGTACATTTTTCATTAGAATATAAGCCAGAGTTTACAGTCATAAGCAGTTAATCTTCATAATAGCTGTATGAAAAAAGATGTAACGGAAAACTTTTATTAATACATATAATAAAACTGAGGCTTCCATTGCTTTCTCACTTTGCAAATACTGCTGGTTGTACTGCCCAACCTTTATAGGAATTATCCCGCCATATCGTGTCTGTTGCTAGAGAGAATTTTGTTCTTTAAACACCTGATCTGAGAATTCTTCTTAGGGAGGCAGCTGTTTCTATTCAGGAAAATATCCTAAAAGATTGCCTTAGGGGAGTCTATGAAGACATGCTCTGAAGAAGCCAGTGAAATAAATAAAAAAAAAAAAAAAAAGAAAACTGCTTAAAGAGGTTAAGAGGAATGGGAGCTTCAAAGGGTCAGCAGGAGAGAGAAAATAGGGAAGAGGAGGCAAAGTATAATGGTAAAGTGGGAAACAAGAATAGTGACCAGAGAAAAGTGGCCAAAGGACTTTGCAGCACAAGAATCACTTCAATTCCACGATCAAGGTCTTTGTTGTTTGATTTTTGTGATATGACACTCCTTCTCTCATTGCCACAAACCTTCAGTAAAGTCAGCCATACAGATGCCTCATGTGAGTGATGTTTTAGTTCACATCGAAGACGGGACCCTATTGAAATCTAAACAGTGCAAGTCAGAAGGACGGTGGTCAGATAGAGAGTTCAGCAAGAACACCGTATCAGAATGAGAGATTTGCCTCAGAATATGAACCCCATGCGATCAGTCCCATTTTATAGGAATTCTCAAGGGACAGAGTAACCCCAGCCAACATGTGGGTTACATTTCCCTTTCTGCCTGCCAACTGGCCATGAGGCAATGTGAGCATGAAGACTGTGCTTTCAATTTTGGTATCCCTCGTGCCTAGCCCTCAGATTTCCTCATCGCCTGATTTTCTCAGTTTCGCGTTCCATGCTCAGCAGCTTTTGAGCTGTTATTCAAATGTTTATCATTTCCAGGGAAATTTCTCATTTGCTACACATCTAAAGTTTAAGGCCACTTTTTTTAGCACAGTGTTTACACAAATACAGTATGTTTTTCATTAGTAACAGTGAAAAGCACCCAAATATGCCATTTCCAATCAATTCTAATTTTCTTGTTATTTTATGTCACTTAGGTTAATATCAGTATTATTTCTCCATTTTTCAACCACAGAATTCAGGCACATATTTAATATGGAGGCTAATCTGAAATTTCCTCCAATTTAGACTTTCTTAGAAATAATAATAGTTTAGGCAAAAAAAGTAGCAATAAACACGTACTTCACAAGTTGATTGTTTAGGAATATGAGTGTGTCCGGCAAGCACCCAGCCACGAACCATTTTTGTTATATTGACAATGGCTGGATTTTTTCCAGACAGCCCTCACTTATCTTACAGGGTCACAATACCTAATTTTATGCTGTGTGATCTATTTCATTGTCAACTTAAATTTAACTTTGAGAATTACTGTAGTTTATTATCTACTTTTTCTAATACTTAGGATGGCTGTAGTTGTCCTGGTGACAATGTAGAATTTGAAATCATTTCTTTATGTATTTCTTGCGGTCAGAAATTTTTACTTTAATGTTTGAATAGAAAAAAATATAGTGAAGGCACGAAATGGTAAAATTCGTTTAAGATAAGCCAGATTTATCAACACTTCCCGCTGAGAAAAGTTGACAAAATTTGCAATTCAGGAATTTATACCTAGTGTCCTCATAGAAGTAATTGAACAATTGTAATTTAATATCTTCATGAATGATTATTATATTTCTATCCTACTTAAACAGAATACTGGATGGTGATCAGATGGTTGGAACAATGGGTCATGAAAGCAGAAAAATTATTAGGTCTACAAAAGTTGCAAATATTTTAATTTACTAGGAAGATTTAACAACAAAATGTGCATGTTTTATTATTATCAAAGTGAAAATTAACAGAACTAGAATGAGGAAGAGATAGTGACAAACCCACTGTCATAGTGGGAGATTTTAACACATCTCTCTAAGTAACTGATAGATCAGGAAGACAAAAATTAGAAAGAATACCAAAGATATGAATAATAATAAGCTTTATTTAAAGAGCATTTATATAAATCTGAACCCACCTATTAAAACATAATTTTTTATGTACACATACAACAGTTATGAAAATTAACCATATATTAGGCTGTAAGTACAAATAAGTCTCTAAGAACAAATGTGAATGCATCAGTATTACACAGTCTCAAAGTCATATAGTTTTAAATATTTGAAACAAAATGTCTAAATATGTCTAATGGATTAAAGAAAGCTTCACAATAAGAGTACTTACAAGTAAATGGTAAAGAAAATATTACATATCAAAACTTGTGGGATGAAGTAGAAGTGGTGGTTAGAGGGACATGTATAGTTTTGGATGCTTATATTACAAAATGATAAAATCTAAATATTGAAAAGCTAAGGGTATATAGCAAGAATTTGAAAAAATAAAATTAAAATGAACTTAAATTGTTTTGCACTCTTCTATAAGACAGTCAGGCGTGGTTTCAAGAGGAGACAGAGAGGCTCAGGAGTAAACCAAGATTTTTGTGTTTACAGGTCTTAGAGACAGGAAGCATGTCACACTCAGGGCCACTTAGGAAAGACACCAGGATCATCAGGAGGCAGAAGGAGGAGCTGGGGGTAGATTTAGGCACTGCCTTTTGTGGGGTTTTCACGGGACCGGCAAGGCAAGGCAGTGTGAATAGTTTATTAGGACTGGCTAGTTTGAAAAATGTCAGAAGGTTTTGGGCTCTAGGAGTGGTCCCTCCTTGCCTGGCATCTGACCTTGAGATAATTAAGGCAGAGGAACATATTGCCCTGGATTGTAAGAGCCAAGTAGAGGAGGTTTGGCTTGGATTGGTTAGTTTGCCAAGGGCGTGCTCTTTGCTGGGTTCTTTGCTATCTTTGTGGTACATATACGCAATGGAAAAGCACTCAGCCATAAAATAAAGTGAAATCTTGCTGTTTGCAACATCATGGATGGACCTTGAGAGTGTTATGCTAAGTGAAATAAGTTAGATGGAAAAGGACAAGAACATGATTTCACTCGCATGTGGGATTTAAAACAAAAGGCAGCATAAACAAACCAACCAAACTCATGGATAGAGGTAACAGAATGGCGGTTATAAGAGGGGAAGTGGGGTCAGGGAGGACCAAGAGGATAAAGGGGGTTAAATACAAGGTGACAGAAGGAGACTAGACGTTGGATGGTGAGCACCCAATGGAGTACACAGATGTATTATAAAGTTGCAAGCCTGAAATTAATTTAAAAATTTAAAAAAGTACTAGCTTCAGGAGGGACAGTTTATCTCTAGCCAGCAAGGAGTTTTTAGATGTTGAACATCCTAATATACAGAAAATAAAAAAAAACAAAAAACATTTAAAATAACAAAGTGGAAAGAGGGAAATAATCAGGCATTTATGAATTAGATGAAAACATGCACTAAGAAGTATCAACACAGCAAACATGAGTTTATTGAAAAGATTAATTGTACCAATTAAACAGAACTCTGGCAACATTGCTTTTAAGGCAAACATAATTAACAATATTTGGAATAAAAATAGAGAATAACTAAATATACTGGAAATGTTACATAATATGTCACAAAATTGTTAATGTTGAAAAATTTGAAAACATAAAATAGATCATTTTCTACAATGTGTCAAAATTGACTCAGGAAGGAGAAATCAGTGAGAAGATTTCACCTCACACGCATGGGTAAAACAGAATTCAAATACATATTAAAGGATTAAACTTAGCCCACACTCTCAAGAAGATTTCTCAATAATGCTGGTTTGTTGGTTTTCCTGGTAACTCTTGCTCTTGTCAAGACAGGATAGGTGATAAATATTATAGCAAATCCATGTAGTTTTTACAGACTTGGCTACCTTAAAGGAACCGTGCATTGGAAAAGGGCAGGAACTAACTCTTGATACCACGTGTACTATTTCCTAGAGAGGCTGCAGTTGATTGACTTTTTCTCCAAAGGCTCGGGCCAATCTGGAATGGGGAGAACAGAATCAATATTCGTGTTTACAGATTTGCAGTTTCTTTTTTTCTGATCTGCATGTTTATATTTTCTGATCATTTACTCCTAGGATTATGGTTTCTTATTAATTTCTAGGATAATTTACATTAGACATATTAACCTTGTGTTTGTCATTTACATTGCTTATATTTTTCCAGTCTATCATTTGCAAACATTTGCCATGACTTAAATATGTATTGTGTTAATATTTTCCCCTTTTTAATTTTGGGTTTTCTGTTTTAAAAAGTTCTCCTTTAATTTAAGGAAACAGAACATGATAATGTAAACACTGTCCCCCAAATCCTCTGTGTTCAAAGTATATGTTGACCATGAAAAAATTCAGACAACCTCCAATATAGTACACACATCGGAAATTTATGTTTTTCACAATGGGAGTTGAATTATTTTTATCCCAAATTAATCTCTCACAATTTTCAGATTTGGTCCAGTGTCAAGATTCAAAGAGTTGATAGTCTTTTCCTGGAATTTCTTCTTCTTCTCTTTTAAAAGTTTCTTTCGCTATTATTGCTTCTCATTTACTGAGCTTATGGTACTTGTTTTCTCTTTGGCAATTAAGAAATGTTCTTGGGAAGAAATCTGTAGGTTTGTTTGTCTTCTTGAGTTGAAATCACAAGTGGAAGCCATAGAGCTTGGACTCATTTCTCTTTACAAGGATTGCCTACCTTTGTGGAGCCGTCTGATTTCTTCCAGGTGGGTTGCTCTTGAACCACAATGACCAGTCAGCTGGTACATGAGCTTCAGCTTCATGCAGCACCCCACTTAGCTCAAGTAAGGCAATTGAAGATACACAGACTGTGACCTAACATCACAGATTTGCATTTGTCAACTGCCAGGAAGGTGATCTACTCTAATCGATATGATTCTCTGAAAATTAATAATTAAACTGATGGAATTTTTAAAAAATGCATATTGGTTTAGCTTCATGGAATGTAATAGTAGGATCTAATTAAAACGTTTCTGACAATCCTCCTTAATTCCACAGCATGATTTTTCAAATAATGTGTTCATATTTTGAAACAATAACCACTTCAGAGATCTTAATTTTATTTTTTTGGTTTAAAGTATGGTTAGACTCATTCTTTTCAATATTTCAGGAGACTGTGATATTTAACTGGAGGCCAAGATCATGATGCTTAGCATTTTTTCCTAAATTGGAATGGATAGTGGGGAACTGTGTCAAGAATAGTGTTTTAATGCTGTATGCCATGTTCCTCACATTTTAGTTCAAGTGAACAGCTTTGCTAATCTGTCTGAACAGTTTGACATAAAACACACTACACTCTGTGATGCATGGGAGAGGTCCAGCTGGATGTCGTGTCTCATTTGGTTATTGGTCTTTTAGCAGCGTGTTATGAGTCTAAGTGGATACTCCAGAATTGATAATTCTCAAAGGTATAGGATTATATGCAGTAATGCTTGGAGTGTCTTCCAATCCAAGTTATTAGAATATCATTTTATAGTCTATCTTCCTCTCTTAGAAGGTTAATGAGTTGATATTCATGGCAGAGTTTGCTAGCTGTCTCAGTATCTATTCTTTTCTTCTTTGTTAGAAACAAGAATCCTGATTTTTAGCTGGGCATATTTTCTCCATGATAAAAGACTCCATCTCTCCAACCTTCCTTGAGTCTGAGGTATTTCCATGTGACTACTATTTAGTAAAAAAATAAGTATAAATGTTGCCTGTGAATTCCTAGAAATCTTGTTAAAGATAGGACTCATTTTTTTTAATGCCCCTTTCCTTCATCTACTACCTGGAAAAATGAGGATATGGCCAGAGCTCTAGCATATTGTTTGGGCCATGAGAATGAAGGCCATATTTTTAGTTTGTTGGAGCTGAGCCCTGGTAGAAGCCTGGGTGTCTTATGTCTTATATTATATGAGAGATGAATAAACTTGTCTTTTGTTTAAGCCAATTTTTTTTCTTTCTCTATTATGTGCAGCCAAACATTCCAAACTATATGGTAGGATTTGATACTGGAAGTGAAATGCTGCAATTGTAAAAATTAAGATGTGTCAATGGCTTAGTGGAGGCAGTTGGATAATGGGGTGGTTCAGTCTAGAGGGCCAATGACTACTGTAACGTAATAATAAAATATAGACAAGCTATCCTCTTGGAAAGCATACCACCTCTAGATAGAAGCCGGAATATGATGGGAAATGTACAATACATTCAGAATGTGAGTGTTGTCTGCTGCATGATACTTTTAGAGAAGTCTTAAAATAGAGATATTAAAGCTGAGTTTAGTCATCATGCAGAAATTGAAAGACAGACAATTTTCTCCTTAGGAGGAATTCTGTACCTATGGCCAAAAGCTCTTCTGATTGGGCTTTCCATTGTTTATACCTGTATTTAGGTGAAAAAGTCAACTGATTCTGTGTCCAAACTGAAACAACAGTGGCTTAACTGAAGCTGTGCCAGGGGTTAAGACTATGGTCCTTGATTATGCAATGGAGTCAAGCCTTTGGAAACAGTTCAAATTAAAAATATAATCCGTATTCATTCAGCAAATAGTCAGCACCTATGATGTTCCTAAGTGCTACTGAAACAGAAAGAAATTTAGAAAATAGCAAGGTAAATGGGAATAGAGGGGTACCATTATAAATAGGCTAGGTGAGATAGTCCTCATTGAAAAGGTGTCGCCCCCAAGACTTGCAAGGGTTGAGAAAATAAGTCCCATGATTCTCTGGGCTGAGAGTATTTCATATTTCAGGTAGACAGAATAGTCTATGTGAAAGGCCCCGATTTGTATCAGGTGAGTTTAGAATGGCAGAGGCCAGTGTTATTGAAGAGAGTAAGTAAAATTCAAAAGTTCATGGGAGTAGGGACAGACCTTGTGTGTCCTTGTAGGCCACTGTTGTTGGCTTTTGCTCAAGTTGGGAGACTTTGAAGAATTTCAGCAGAGCATTAAGTTGATCTCATTTATGTTTTAAAAGTGTCTCTTGAAGTGATTACAAGAATAGTTATAGAGGCAGAAGAGAAGAAAAAGAAAGGGGACTATTTGGGGCATATTGCCGTATCCAGAAGAGATGATAATGATCTGCATTACAGTGTACAGCAAAGGGGCTGAGAAATGGTTTGAGGCTTCATAACTTTTGAAAGTAGAACCAATAAGATTCCTGAAAAGTCATCTTTCCACCCCAACTTAATTTTTCCAGAAGACTTGAGGCAGTGGCCATTAATGTGAGATAAATGGGAATAAGAATAACATTCAAATTGATGGACTTTGAATAAAGCAGATTTCCCTCTACAATGTGGGTGGGCCTCATCCAATCAGTTGAAAGCCTGAATAGAATAAAAGACCGACCTCCCCTGAGCAAGGAGAAATTCTTCAGCTCATGGCCGTTGGACTTGAACTGCAGCATTGGCTCATCCCTGAGTCTTCTGCTTGCTGACATACCCTGCTGATTTTGGAGGTGCCGGCCTCTACAATTACATAAGCCAATTTTATAAAAAAAACCTTTCTCTCTCTCTCTATATATATATACGCACATCCTTTTGGTTCTATTTTTCTGGAAAATCCTGACTAACACAAGAGGATAGAATACTTATTACCACATGAGGAATTATAAAAAGTTTTCTTTCAAATGTTGGTCTCATCCAAATACTCTCATAGACACATCCAGGATAATGTTTGACTATATACCTGGACACCAGGGCCCAGCCAAGTTGACACAGAAATTTAACTATCACACCTTTTAAGTTTAGTTAGGTATATCAAATACTTCATGTCACTGTTCCCTGATGATCTGAGCTACAGAATCATGATTCTTCTCAACATAGGAGTTTAAACAGCTGAATCAGAGTTGACATATATGTTAGAACATATTTTCTATTCCTGATCCATAAGTTATAATACAAATTCTCTATTTAACATGTAAATCCTCAACTTTCTATTTCCCTGCAATATCCCCTGTGACTATTCTGATTTCCTTCTCTATTTTTTGCTTCTTCCCAGTCTCCATGCTCTTCCTGTCTCTGTGTCTCTTTCAGTCTCTCTGTCTCTGTCTCTGTCTCTGTCTCTCTCTCTCTCACACACACACACACACGCACACACCTATTCTCTAGCCACACTTAATAACTTATTTTTAAAACTAGCTACAACTTTCACATCTGCAAATTCCACATCCTCTAAGATGACTTTTCTCTTATTCACAAACTCTATCAAGTATTAATACAAACATTGCTTTCTTTATGAAACTTTTTAAACCTTTGACAGAATGAATCGCTTTACCCCCTATATTGCTCTGACACAGTGCACATCTTCTATAATATTATTATTATAGGAATTACCACTTACATATGTGATTACATGTATTGTGTCTCCCCAGTTAGGCTCTGGATTTTATGAGGACAAATACTATATCACCATAATATCTGGTGAAATATCCAATAGGTAATAAGTAGATAATCAATAATGCTTGCTTAGTGATGATGAATGTATAGCCTTTAGAATACTTATCAATTATAATTAGGTCCACTACAAAGAATATTAAAAATCTAAAATGATTCTGACTTAAAAATGATAAAAGGCTTTTCCCCCTTCTCTTATAAAAGAGAAGTCCAGAGATGGTCTCCCTAGAAATCTTATGCCAGCTCCATAATGTCATCAAAGATTGTCTCTTTTATATTTTCTAGCCTGCTATTCAGACAGTCCAAGCTGGAACTGGCTTCTAAGTTACTAACAACAGAAATCACAAAGTAAAGATGGAGATCTTAGGTGTTTAAGGAATTTCCTAGATCACGCAATACTTTGCTTACATATTACTGGCCAGGACTTAGTCATATGTTTATAACTAATTGCTAGGGAAGTAGGGAAATGTAGTTATTTAGTTTAGAAGCAATGTGTCTAGCTTAAAAATTTGAGGTTCTGATAATAGCAAAAAGGATATGAATGAGTACTGAATGGCAACCAGAAGTTTTTAAATAAAAAGAGAGGGTGAGGATAGATTCTTATGACAGCAAATTTTAAGGGGTTGGATGGGTGGGAAAAAACAAAAAGTTATTGAAGTAGGCTGAGAAAGAACGGCCAGAGAGGTGGGAGGAGAACAAAGCCAATTTTCAAAGAGAGGTGGTTAGTGATGTCAAACATCAGGGGGCAACATTGAAAGAAGAGGGATTAATTTGATATATAGGAGGCCATTGGTGACGTTCAAGTGCTCAACCCTATTAGCTGGTACTTGTCAAGAGAAAGTCCACCAAACACCAGGGACTTGAAGGCAAGGAAGGTAAAGCTGGCCAGCTGTGCTATACTCACATGGAGAATTTCCATTTCCTGGGTTCATTTTCTTTCTGCCATCTTTTGGGTCTGTCAGTTACATGTGAGGCAAGATTGAGGTGTGTAGTCCAGAAACAAACACACTTCTGGCCAACTTATTTTTGACAAGAGTGCCAAGGCAATTCAATAGAAAAAGAATAGTCTTTTCAACAAATGGTACAGGAACAACTGGATATCCATATGCAAAAGAATGAAGTAGGACCCCTACCTCGCATCATATACAAAAACTAACTTGAAATTGATCAGACATCTAAATGTAAGAGTTAAAACTATAAAATCATAGAGGAAAACATAAAAGTAAATATGACATCAGAAACAAAATAAGAAATGATTAAATTGGACATTATCAAAATTAAATACTTTTATACCTCAAAAGACCTGATCAAGAACCTGTAAGGACCTCCTTCAGAATGGGAGAAAATGTTCACAAAGCATATATCTGATAAGGGACTTGTATCTAAATTATTTATAAAACTCATAACAATAGAAAGAAAAAGAACTCAATTGGAAAATGGGCAAAGGATTTGGATAGGCCTTTCCCCAAAGAAAATATACAAATGACTAATAAGCATATGAAGAGCTACTCAATGTCACTGTCATTAAGTAAATACAAATCAGAAGTACAGTAGGAAACCACATCACACCCATTACGAGAGCAACAATAAGAAAGAAAATAAGGGCTGACAAAGATGTGGAAAAATTGGAACTCTCACATATTGCTGGGGGAATGTGATATAATACTTTGGAAAACAGTTTCTCAGTGCCTCAAAAATTAATCATGGAGTTACCCGATGACCCAGCAATCCCAATTTTTGGTATATACCCAAGAGAAATGAAAATATATGTCCACACAAGAACTTGTATAGGAGTTTATAGTGCATTATTTGTAATAGCCAATTAGTAGAAATAACCTAAATGTCCACCAACTGGTGAACAGATACGTAAATGTGGTATATTCATACAATAGAATATTACTAGCCATAATAAGGAATAATGTACTGATAGATGCTAACAATATGGCTGAACCTTAAAAACCTTACACTCAGCAAAAGAAGCCAGTCACAACAGGTGACATGTATGATTCCATGTGTATGAAAGTCCAGAACAGGCAAATCCACAGAGACACTCAGTAGATTAGTAGTTTCCAGGAGCTGTGGGCGGAGAGCAATAGGCAGTAACTGCTAACAGGTGCAGGGTTTCCTTTTGGGTGATAAACTGTTCTAAAATCATGGTTGCACATTTCTGTGAATATATGAAAAAGCATGAACTGTAAACATTCAAAGGGTTAATTTAATGGTATGTGAACTATATCTCGACAGAGCTGTTAAAAAAGAAAAACGAGAAGAAGATAGAGGGCCATAGCACCCAGACCAGGGCCACCTTGTCAGTGATTGAAACATGTAACTGGTGACTAATGTAAGTGGCCCCAGTAGTGTCAGTTCCTATGTCTGATATTTAAGGGCTTCTAGACCTAGTTTATATCCTGTCAGAGGTGATCACAGATTTTCACCCGTCATGAGCAAGTTTGACACTCATGTCCCAAGCTCCCTCATCCCATGACAACATCCAAGCAACTATTCAGTTGGACTCTGAGGAGTGCCACAAAATCTCTACTTACCCAATAATATTTCCTTTTTCAACTCTGCTTTCAGTCTAACATTGTCATGCTAGTGGGGAGTGCGATGTGAAGGTGGGAAATAGTGTTACAGGAGTGTCGATGTGGGTGTGCTGCTGCATCCAGTGGTCCTCACTCACCCTGGGGGTTGTCATCCCACCTCATAAATGAGGAGGGACTGAATAAATCTCTGAACCCATTGGCTAAGGCAAAGGGAACTGAAGTCTCTTTACATTTCATTTATAATTCTCTGGTCTTAAATGAAGAGAAAATGGTTGTAGCAAGCAATTAAAATTGAGGCTCAATGAGCAAAGCTGTCATTGTGTTTATCATAACAGCGTGAACTCGTCTAATATGTTCATATTGGTCTATGTGTAACTCATTTGATCCACATTGGAGCCTCATGAAACAGGTAATATTATTCTTATTTTACCTGCAAAGACAACTGAAACTAGAAGAGGGTGGATAATTCACTCCAAGTCACAGACCAAGAAATAGCAGAGCCCATTTTGGAGTTTGCATTTCTAACTGCTGTGCTTCACTGTCTCTTACACAGACTCTTGAGCTCATGCCTCAGACACATTTAGGATCCATACATTCTAATGAATGGAATGTGCGTTTCAGAGTTGGTCTATAAAAAGCTTCCATGCACTTATCTGTTCTCTTTTTCCTTCCCTGGGGACTGGGATAACAACTGTCAGGGTGGTCTTAATAGCCACATTTTTAAGATGGTATAACAGCTGATAGCCAGAGATTCTGAAAGATTGTGTAGAGGAGTTACCTCACTATCTGAATGAATAGGTCTGCAACTTCAGCAAGAAAAAAGTTACTGAAATATTAGGATCTATTTTTTATTGCAGCATCACATCCTGACTAATATAATACATTGTTGTTCTTCTGAATTGCAAGTTATCTAATCATAATGGAATGAATGAATGAATGAATGGGGGTGGATGATGGTCTGGAGGAGGTTAAGTAAGCATTTCTTTAGTCTTTAGTATTTGCTACAATCTTACAATGTATTCCAAATCTCTACAACCTCTTGAAGTGCATAATTGACACAGAGTGCATATAAAATCTGCTGCTATTCCAGGCTATCTCAAATGATGACAACTTATTTTTCTTCTCTAAATGTGAATGAAGAGAGGAGGAAACACACAGAAGTGAGGTCACTACGTAGCTGTCTCCAGGGATAGGTAGATTGGTGTTTCTTGTGGTTTTACTATACCTTTAACAAAGAGTTCAAAGACTGCTTTGTGGGTATTGCCTCAGGTTTCAGATCACTCATTTCTTTCTCTTTTAAGAGAACTACTTCACTTTACCTACAGCTGTTGGCCATCTTTTCAAATAATTTTAGAATGTGTTAAATCTAGACTTTTATCTTTAGACAGTGATCAAATGTACTTTTCTCTTTTGTGTGTGTGTGTGTGTGTGTGTGTGTGTGTGTGTGTGTGTTTTATCTAAAGGAATAAATCCATAATAAAATTTGCTGGCAGATACATTGTGATAATTTAAGATATATACTATAATAACACATTTGTACGTAGAAGAAAACATTTATGTAAATGAAAGTTCTCCCAGGTGTCGTTTAAGTTCTATTCAGTATGATACAAACACTTTATTAATGTGAAAAGTTTAATCTCTAATATTATGTTTGTCTTTACCTTATACATATTAACATGAATATTTAAAAACAAAAATCTATATTACATAGCTTTTTAAGAATCAGCAAAATTCATTTCAGTGCCTAGGACTGTTGTGGTGGTATTGTGTGACAGTAATTCTCCTAAGTCAGGATTGTTTTCTTAGCAGCTGGAAGAGGAGTGATCCCTTCCAGAGACACAGTAGAAAATAAGTCTGTTCTTAATCTAAATTGAAACGTTGGGACTATGGTGACAAAATGTGAACTCTGTCCAATTTGGACATCATGTGGAGTTGACTTAAATGTATCACATGCGAACAGATTTCTTGTTTTAATTTCAAGTTGATGCTTACAGATGCTTTAATCATGATTTGTGCTGTAAAATGATGAACCTCCTGTTTTCTTTATCTTCCCAATGAATATAGATATTTCTTGGGAATTTGGACCTGAGAAACAGTATTCTTCAAGGCATAATCTAAACCCATTTAGCAAAACATGTGAAATCTCTTACAGCATGTAAAAGTTTTCTTTATGTACAAAGCACTGGAGAGCTTTAAACAACACCTGCATTCATGGTCAGAACTGTTATTCTCTTATTTTTGCCTTGCTCTCTGTGTACTTAAAGTTCTCATCCATAAATCATTTTTATAAAATGAATAAACAACTTCTTTCATTGATGAAGTACAAACTGACTGCACTGGCTACATTATAGCTAAGAGTAACATATTGATAGAGTGTCCTGCAGATAGGAAATTAATGTGGGTTTGTGCCTAAGAGGAAGGGAACTCATTAAAACTAAAGTCAAATTAAATTCGGAATGATGACAAAGAGCAAAACTCAGGTTCAGTGAAGTTTAAGCCTATTGACATTTTATTAATAATTATTTAAGAAGGCCACTAATGAATTTTCATTAGGAATATTAGACAGTGGCTTACTGTTGAACATGAAGCAAGCTGCTTAAATATTTAATAGAGGTCATTAAAGTGAGAGGAAATGACCTGATGAAAAGAGAACTAGAGATGCTAATTTTTACCTGATATTTCATGTGAAGAAGTTAATTTTACAGGCATTAGCACACCATATCTCTTTAGTGGTTAGTAAACATCTCTCTGTTGTTTAATAAAAGATTATGGAGTTTGGATCTACAGAATAAAGTAAAACTCAGTTCATGTATGCCCTAAACTAGACAAATTCCAAAGTTTCCTGATAAATTTTTATGTAGAAAGTTAAATAACTTTTATCCAAATAGATGTAGCAAGTGGCACCAAAATTAATAAATGATTAGAACATATCTATCCTGAAGAATTTAATGATTTTAGTAAGGCATCAAATATTTAGACAAGTAGAATGTTCAATATCATGTAGGCCAAACATCTGGATTACTGGCTAGAAAGCTAAGGTACATACACTGAAGTATGCTTTTCTGAAGCATGTGGCAAAACCCTAAGCAGATGCCCATGTCTTATATTGTTTTCTTATTTTAGGTTATACTATGTTTTCAATGTGAAATAGATTTAATGTAATTTTCAAACAAGATCTACTGACTTACATATTACCCAATAATTTAAAATATGATCTCTTAAATAATCTGATTCCAGAAATTAAAAAAAAACATCTAATCTCTTTTAATGATTAAAAGAGCTATATTATGACCTCTGGAACTACATATTGAAACCTATAAATAACCAAAATAATGATCTTCTAAAGTTGCAGATTTTATTTACACAACGTAATTTGCAGATTTATCATGTAAGATATTAGTACAGTCAGAGACCACAGAGCCACTGCATTTAAGAATTCTTTACACTTATGCACATTTATGTTCCAATAAAGTTAAACTTAATAAAATTTCATGATCAATGTCAAAGTTACTTACAAAACTTCCTTTTGCACATAAACACTCTCTGTTGTACCTCCTAATTCTACCCTGGAGATCCCTTACCTCATTCTGCGATTGTTGACTGTCCGCTCTCCCCTCTCCCTGTGCTCCAAGCCGGCCCAGCTGTGGTGAGCTGACTTGGCTCACAAAGCCTTTCCCTCAGAGATAAGGTCTGCCTTCAGATCACCTTAGCACATCCCTTCATTTCTCCTTGTGCTTGAGGACTTTCAAATGCAGCCTTTCCAGTCTTAAAAGTGCCATAAACCTTCTCCTGGCACATTAAAGATGATTATCACACCTTTATTTTTGCTTGTATGATTGATAGATGAATCCATTTCTATGCCACAATTAAGTCAAAATCATTCCACAACATTGGGATATCTACCTTCCAAAATCAAATCATAGTGGAAAATTATGGCAATCAAACATCACTTGGCATCCATTAACAATACCACTATTAACTGAGTTTCCAATTAGGAAAATAATCAAGACAATGAGAAGTTAGGCATATTCTCAAAGACAGCAGAGACGTCTAGAATGAAAAAATGAAAGCTTAAGTCTGATCTTGATAAAGACACACGGTAGTGATGGTGGAAGGGTAACCTATTAGGTCCTCCAGACTTCTTAACCCTTTGCAATCCACAATATCTGAATGCCGTTTTCGTAAGACTCATGCTTTTATAGACTCCTTTATATATAATAGTATAATATATATATATATGTACTATTAATACAAGTATAGAGATACATTAGCTTTTATTGCACACATAAGTCTTTGGACCTGTTAAACTTTTGATCAACTTAAAGTTCAGATATCTTACATGTATGAAAATACTTTCAAGTCGAGTTTTTCTATTAATGTGTGGCATTTTACATAGTTGTTCACACTGTGTATTACCAGTATATTGCAAGGAAAATGTATGCAAGGTTTTTATTCTGTTTTGTGTTTTCTTTTCCAATTCTTTTTCTCTTGGGTGTATAAAGGAAGGTGGAGGAATAAGGTGCTAATTTAAAGCTTTAATGCTAAACACCTAGAAACTTGGCTAGAGCAGGTGAAGAATTATAGGAAACCCTGCTTGTTATCAGAAGAATATTTTAAAAAATGTAATATCCAGATGTTTATGACATTAAACTATATATATATATATATATATATATATATATATATATATATATATATAGTGTATACACACACACACACATATTTGCTTATATGTTCATTGAATATTTATGAAAGTATACATAATGACTGTTACACTAATTGCCTCAAAGACAGGAATTTGTGTTGCTAGAGGACGGGGTGAGAGATGAATTCCCACTCTCTACTTGTTGGTATCTTGAATTTTGAACCACGTGAAGAGATCACCTATTCAAAAATTACAATTTTTTAAAAGAAAATAATTACCCCATATATTTTTACATATTTATAATTTATTTTCTGGGGAAATGGTGGTCATTTGAGAATTGGGGAATTTTGAATTACTTAACTCTATTGTTTGAGTCATTTAATGGATAAGTATATATTTAAATGTCAGCTGGGAATATCTGTCACATACTTTTTCACTATTTTTTCTTTATTTTAAAAATGATTTTCTAAGATAGTTGCTCTAAGAACAGGAAGATAGCTTGATGAATGAGAACTTAGGATGTCAATGAAATGAATTTGAAACAGCATTCTTTTTGGGTTCTTCATAAACATTATTGCAAGAAACATGTAGCTTTCTACATGCATGATGATTTTTTCCACTCCAAATTCTTTCCTTTGCAAAGTTTGCTAAACACATATCTGATGATTTAACTTGGTATTTTCCTTGTGATTTTTTTTTCTAATTTATCACTGACCATGTGTATTTCATATTTTTCTGTCTCTATTTGAACCAAAGTTAGGCCAAGGAAGTAACCAGAGAATGGTTCAAAGGCAGGGGCCACATCATTTTTCTCTTCCAAATCTCTTAACAATACTTGGCACACAAAAGATGATTAATAATATTTGTTGATATGAAAACTTTAAAAAGAAAATGTCCACTTGAATGGTTCCAAAATACATTCTCAAACAGAACGGAGTGGTGTTGATCTGAAGACATGGTGTGGCATCAATTGTCCTGAAACCCTCTCTAAATGTCAGTAGTGATTTGAAGACTCAGTAGCATCTCAATCCCAAATGTACCCACCAGGAGGGAAAAAGTCTTCAGTAAGAGCTACTTTTTTCTTTACATGTTTTGAAGAAAAATGCATCATGCAAGTAGCATATTTCTATGCTTTCTGGGAATAAAGATGGGAGAGAAAGTAGTATAGACAGGCATAGTGACTAGCCAGCAAAACCGTATTTGTCAAGTGTATGAGTCAGCCTGTCATTGGAAGAGTTGAAATGCCTTGTATTACAGATGGACATTTATGTCCTTACTCAGGCACTTGAAGTACTCTTCTTATTTTTTTTCTTTAACCACCAGTTCTATTATGAAAATAAGCTAATATTTTGGATTGTCTAGACATACTAGGAGGATTTGTGTGGTCATATTGTTTCATAATATATTTGTACTTTTAGATGATTTGTTCTATTTAGCAACATATAAAAGCAATAAATTCATTTTTATAAACTGTTAAACATAAAACAGATGTTTAAAGGTACTCTAACCAAGCCTCCATATTGAAGGATGCATCATAAAACAAATTTCAAAATTTCAACAAATATTCCAACTTTGTCTTCTTTATGAGACACTATGAAGATTCTAAAGAGCCTACATTCTTCCTTACTGTGGTAAGTAATAACTTCAACTACTGCACTTAATTATAGCACACCAACACAACTAAAATTATAAAGGGACTGCTTGCAAATAATAGTGGTAGCTGGTGCTTTTAATTTCCCTTCAAATTTTACATATGAGAGAAATTTAAGTTAGGTTATGGAGTCTTGCTTTTAAAGTTCATCCTTTAGGTATGATGGAAAATAAATTGCTTGATAAATATCTATTTAAATTCAGTGTGACAAGGATTCAACTATAGTGAATATGACCCATAATGTCTTTTTGGAATTTGTAAAGACAATGCCTTCACTCGTTTTTATAACACTGCAACAGTTTGGGTCTTTTCGTACTGGCCCAAAGTTTCTTGATAGAGTCTTCATAGATTTCTTTTCCTGGGACTTGGTAAGATTTAATGTAGACTCAGATATGATAAGGTTGACACCTAATAGAATAGCTTTTGTAACCCTGTGGTAATTAATTTGATGCAATGTTTTGAGATTTCTTTTAGTAATTTTTAGAAAATTTCAGAGACACAGAGAAATCTAATTTTCATATATTATCTATGTTATTTATTCTATTGTTATTCACAAGGAAAATTATCCAATATTTTAAAAGGAAATTTATTTAATTTATATTGTTGAGAGATTTTATAGGTGTAGAATACTGAGTTGAAGGTGTTTATTTCACACAGTTCTCGTTACAGAGGGAACAAATAAAGGCCTAGAAGAATTGTGATTCTATTTCCTGCTTAGTAACAAGCAGTTTTCCTCAGTTGAGTTCATGACATTGGCAGATTATGAGTTTTATGAGTTTTTTTTTTTTTTTTTGGTTACATCAGTGAAAACAGATTTACATGTTTTTAGTTCATGCCTCAAAGCTAATAAGCATATTCTTTGCCAATGAGCTACACATGTGAAGCACATGAGCAGGTAAAAGTGTGATTGCATGATTGCCTCTTCCCTTACCCATAATTTATTCCTCCATGTCACATTTGAACATCTGTTTTATGTTTAAAGAATTTTTAAATGCATTTATTATTTTTACATGTTACTAAGTAGAACTAATCATCTAAATTACAAAAACATTATGAAATTATATGGCTGCACAATCTTCCTAGTATTTATCTAGGCAATCCAAAAATATTAGTTTATTTTCATAATAGAACTGCTTGTTAGAGAAAAACTATGTCTTAAGAAGAGTACTACCCTACCTCCATTCCCTGAAATTTATGCCACTTATGCAATACATTTTTTGTCAAAATAGCTAAGTAGAGGACAAGATAAGTATATGGAAGATAATTTGGAAGATTATTTTTTTCTGATGGAAAAATTGAGATATTTGTTGAATTCCTAAATTAGTCCTGAAATATGGTAAGCTTGTCATAGCTCTACCTTTTGATGCCACACCACTAATCAAAACCAATACTCTTCTATTTGAGGATGACTTTTGGTATCATCCAAATGGCAACTTTCCTTTTTAAGTTTTCAAATAAACACACATTTACTAACCATCTTTTGTTTGACAAGTACTGTAGGGAGTTTCAAAGAAAATGAAAGATACTGTCACTACCTATGGTGGATATATCCTCCAGTGACTCATGTCCTTGTAAAAACTTCTCTACTTGCAAGTAGAACTGGAAACTTACTTGCTTCTAATCAACAGAATACAGCAAAGAGGATGGGGCATAATTTCCTTGACTAGATTACGTGATTGGCAAATGTGAAGGGATTTTTATATATTAGGTACAGTTCATTTTGTGTTAATCACAAGGGAGATTAGCTTGGGTGGGCCTGATATAATCAGATGCAAGCCTTTAAAAGATGGGCTTTATCCTTTTGTGAGATGTTTTTTCAGTGGCTTTGAAGTAGTAAGCTGTCGTGTTGTTAGAGGGCCTTTGAGAAGGCCACATGTCAAGAACTGTGCACTGCCCCAAGTAGCCAATAGTGGCCTAGGATTAACAGCAAGAAAACAGACACCTTAGTCCTACAACCACTCGAAACTGAATTCTGCCAGCAAAGTAAGTTTGGAAGAGGACCTTCAAGATCCAGTTAGGAACACAGGCTGGCCCACATCCTGACTATAGTTTTGTGAGACTGAGCAAACAAACCACAGTTAAGCTGTGCCTAGGTTCCTGACCCATGGAACCTGTGAGATCATGTTTTAAGTTTGTGGCAATTTGTTGCACAACAATACAAATCTAATGCACTGTCTTTAGACCCTTCTCTGAGCCATTCCTGTGGCCCCAACTTGAATTTAATATAATGGAAATAGAAACAGAAAAATTTAGAAAGCAACACAGTCATCTAATAAATTAGAAAATAGATCATAAGAAATATATTAAGTTAAATCATCTGTCCTGCATGTGTTCATCAAACTGTGTTCAAAAAAAAGTGGATGAAAAAAATCATCACATGAGTGCATGTTGAAAGCTAACTGTTTCTCAAGATAGTTTTGTTTTATAAAGAACCTAAAAGACTATTGTTTCAACCTCATTTCATTAACATCAAGAATTTTAATATGCCAAGCTATTTGCTTGCTCTTACTACAACTATTCTTGAAAATATAAATTATTTTCAACTTGAGCCAGGGGATATTAAAGATTTTAGTATAATTCTGCAGCAATTATGGTTTAAGCTTTTCAAAAAGCTAAAATATAATTCTTAAAAGAGTTATAGTTACTTATAAAGCAACAGTGCTTTAGGTATTAGATGGTTTATGACCACCCTGAATACTAGACCACTTCATGGGAGCTATCACTTTTCAAGGAGGAGAATCTTAGAAAAGGAAAATTGCCTTTGGTAGCATTTGTTTTATATATTTTGGAGGAATTAAGAGCATAGTTGTATCTGGGTGACCATAAAATTTATCATCCAGGGACACATTGAAAAAGGAGTAATCATTAAAAATGAATCTGGGACAACGGGAGGCTAGCAGGACTCTTCTTGACAAAGCATGCTTTTTGGGGTCACTTTTGTTATAAAGCACCTTCTGGATAACAGATACAATGCTATCCTTATGTTTTTGCAACTTCCTTTGGACTTTTGTTATTTACAATTATGGCTGATACCCAAAGAAACAAAATACAAAGACACTTTAACCAAAAAGAATATCAGAGATTATTCTGAAACAATTTAAATTTCAACTGAGAAAGCCAGCGTTCCATGCTCTAACTTTATGTGCCTTATTAGACTATAGTTGACAACACCATATTGTATAACTGAAATTTTTAGGAGAGTTGAATTTAAATATTTTCTTACACACACAACATATACACACAAAGTAGATATGTGAGGTAATGGATATGTTTATTCATTGGGGGTAATACTTTCACAATGTATGTGTTTATCAAATTATCACATCGTACATATTAAATATTTAAAATTTTGTCAATTATACTTAAAACAACAACAACAAAACAAAACAAACAAAAAACAAAACCAAACCCTGGTTGCATCTCATCTGTTACATATTCTGACTTTATTTACTTTGTTTTTTTGCTTATTACTATGAACATTCTGCTTAGCTCATTCCATGTGGACCAACTTCTTCCTATTTGTTTTTCATTTCCTTCTATTTAAGAGTTAGTGAAGTATAAGGATTATGCGTGCTGGATCCTGACTGCCTGGGTTTAAATTTTGGTTTTACCATTAGTGACCATCAACAATTTAATTCATCTTAATGTGCTTTAATTTCCTCACTTGTAGTTGTGAACAAAAATAGAAATTTAAGAAGTACTTACGTCATGGATTATTGTGAGGGGGTAGGAGCACATAGGCAAGCACTCAGTAAATACTAACTATTGTTATTAGTTCCCTCTTAGTAAATTCCCCAATCAGACTAATTCACTTAGGTTTTATAATGCAACACAAATTTTTCTATAAAAGGAAAATAAAATTAATGCTTTCTAAAATTTAATTTTTTAGGTTAAAAGAAAACCTGTGAGGTATCTACTGGCAAATATTTCTCTTTTAGGCCTTGTTAGACTCAGAGACGTATGTGGTAATATGCTATTAATGTTGATATTACTAAATAAGCTTTGGTCATCATTCAGAATAGGTTAGATGAAATATTTAAATATGAAAATATCAATCTCTGTTGAATAACAAGATGTAAACTGGTATTCTGTCTTCCTCACCTAAAGTAATTATCTCATGGCTTTATCAGTAACTGAATTAAAACATTAGTTAAGGAGATACGGATTAAAAATCCTCTGACTTTTTAACAGTTCTCAAGGAAATGATTTTAAAACAAAGGATTATGCCAATGGAAAAATATCTGCATGTTAAAGCCAAAACATATTTCTGTGACTTTGGCCTTTAGAGACCAAGATTACAGCAGGATTAACTGACTGAAATTCTAAGCATGCTTGATAGTTCTGAAGCAAGTTCAAGTATTTATATTTATAATCAGTGCCCTAGAATTAGGTGGTTAAATCTGACAATCAAGTTCAATGGATAAATAATTTCTCATGAAAATACAGTACTGTTAAGAGTATGGCATGTGTCCTTTGGAAAGCGGACACATTTCCCATGAAAGAGACTTTGGGTGACTTTAGAATAGCAATTTAGTTAAGCCTGGCCAGAGAATGTTCGCCATGATTCAGTTTGCTAATTTGGTACTTTAGCTCAAATTTGCCATTAAACTAAACAAAGATCCAAGTTACTCAATTACCAAAATATCCAGGTTTTATTTCCAGAAAAAAAAATAAAGCAAAGGATAAATTAAGGTGATTCTTGAGATGTGAGTAAAGTTATCTTTAGATATTTTGGAAAGGTGAGTCATCTCTTGAATATATTGCTTTTGTCACATCATTTGGTTCGGGGCAAAAAAAACGATGACATAAAACAGAAGCATAGCAACTTCAAAGGAGAAAATGGAATGAATAGGTACATTTTGTCTTCCGTTCTTTCATCTCTTCCGCCTTTCCTCCCTGCCCCCTCTTTATCTCTATATTTGATCTTCCTTCTTTCTTTTCTTACTTCTTTCCTCCCTTCCTCCTCTCCCATCTCCTTCCTTTCCCTTTCCTTCCTCCATTCTTTTTTCTACTCTTTCTTTCCTGCATTTGTTGGTGAACTTCAATAACCCCGAATATAAAGACACTGCAAAATACAAAATAAAATAAATAGGTTAAGAAGTGAATGTTGGAATCAAACTACATATCAGGACAGAGTGAACTAAAGAACTGAGAAATTCTCCAAGAAATTTATACAAAGCAAAAAAATTCAAATAGGAAATTCAACCCTCTTTTTCCTTCTGTAGCAGGAATAGATGATCCTTCCCTCTTTATTCACATGAGTAGCATAACCACAGACGTCATAAATTTTATTTAGATTGGATTCTCAAATCTATATATTTATCTCTGATGTCTTAACTGATATTTATTTATTTATTTATTTATTTTTTAACTTTCTGCTTTTATTTATTTATTTATTTATTTATTTATTTATTTATTTTTATTGGGGTGACATCTGTTAGCAAGGATTACATAGGTTTCAGGCATACAATTCTATCGCATTGGAGCTACCCAAGAAAGAGTTGAGAAATAAGAGTTTAAATATCAGTCAATTTTATACTTCACTCATATGCGGAATATAAAATTGGCTGATATTTAAAATCTTATTTCTCAACTCTTTCTTGGGTAGCTCCAATGCGATATTCCTCATAGGCCCTTCAAATTGTACATGTCAATTCAATTTGTTATTTCCCATCTGGTCAAAACTAGTCTGCCTTCCATATTCTCTGCTATGGTCCACAGTGTCGCCGTCTACTCAGTAGCACAGACATATACTTTTTTCAACTTCTTGGACAAACACATACTCATTAGCAAAGACTATAAAGAAACTGATATAGCTTCACTTAATCTAACACTGAATTTTTTTTTGTTTTTCATGGAACACCTACTAACACTCTTCCAGAGTAAAAATTTAAAATTCTACAGTAGACTGTTAGGTCCTATACCTATACCTGACTCCTGTTACACTTTTGGCCCCATCTCTTACATCTTTCTGCCCTCACTCATAACTCTCTACTTCACTTTTTACTGGCTCTATAGGTTTAGCCTTTGCGCACATATTCTGGGACATTAATCCCAAGGAAAGACAGCTTTAAGGTCACTTCAAATACATGAGGCCAGCAAAATTGCCACAAGGATATCTAACCTTAGTAAAATCTTTGTAATCCCTTTTGGAAATTATTTGCTTGCAGACCTCAACTCAATGAACCATGATTATCTATTTCTTAGAGCAGATCTCAAAGAACCTCTTGTTGTTATCCCTTTTTAGATGTCATTATTTTTTAGACATAGTGAATCTAAACATTTGAAAGGTGTTACACAATGCAAAGTTGTTAAAAGTTTTCTATGAGGAGAACTGACTCTAGGTGATGAACACATAATCAAATGCATAGACGGTGTATTGTGGAATTGTACGCCTGGAACCTATGTAATATTTGCTTATCAATGTTGCCTCAATAAATTTAACAATAAATAAAAAAAAAAAAAAAGTTTTCTATGATGAAGACTTTTAATCTTTTCAGGTTAGAATTTCTAATTAAGTCTGATTAATATACCATAAGCAATGGATAATGATTAAGAGTCTAAGATTTGAATTCAGATTGCTACATCCAAAATTTAGTTCTGCTACTTACTCATTGTATGTATGATTTATGGTCAAGTTACCTTATGGGGCTACAGCTTCCTCATATGTAAGTGAACCCTGATAATAATTGACCTTTCTGTTCCTACTAGGAAATTTCTAGCAGTGAAAACAGTTTAGGTCAGTATTCTCAAACTTTAGATTCACTCTGGGCCCCATCCTCAGAATTTCTGACTTAGTGGGTCTGAAATAAGATCCAATTATTTGCATTTCTAATGTTTCCAAGTGAGACTGATGCTTCTGGTTTCGGACCACACTTTGAGACCACTGGGCTAGGTTATTCTGTGGTAAACAGTCCCAAATCTCAGTGGCTTAAAATGACAGAAGTTTATTTCTAGAGCTGCGTGTCTGCAGAGGAGCTCTGCTTATCATCACTCAGACCCAGGCTCCTGGAAGTTCCATCTCCACATGGTTATCACAGAGGGGCAAAGGGAACATGGTGAATCATCAACTGACTCTTACAATTTGTATTGGAACTGATCACTCAATGTTAGCTATTATTAGTAAAGTTTTACTGTAAATATTTTTCTTTCTGTCAATACCACTGATTATGGGTAGGAAACTTTTCAAGAGGGTTGCCCTATGTTGTGACACTTATTGTGATGTGCTGGGGTGAGGAGTCTTCAGAATGGCAGAAAGGGAAGACTTTTCTCACCTTTTTGCTGACTTTGTGACATAATATTCTCTTTTCATATTGTTTTTCCTATATTATTTGGAACTGCCTTTTGCTACTTCAGGCTCTTGTCTTTGTGTCAATCCTGCTTCTGGGAAACTTTACAGCCTCAGCTTCTGGATCTCATTTCTTCCATCTTGCCTGTTCTGGGGTCAACATAATAGTTAAGAATTATTGATCAGGTCTTTATTTCAGGTGTTTTACATGTATCTTTTTCTTTAATCACTAAATCTCTTTTTATTCTCATTTTATAAATAAGGAAACTGAGGTCCAGAGGTACTTTGGCTTTACTGTGATAGCTGTTCTCCATGTGCTCCCTGAACTTGATGCTTTGGACCTTCCCTTGCTTAGAGTCCTCACTTCACCTGGCTTGTAGACTTCATGTGTTACAGGCCTGAGCACTCACCAGGTATTTCTCTGCCTAAATTGGCTCCGAGAGAGGAGCTTTAGGCTAGGATAATAAAATGTCTGCTCCTGTGTTCTTCTCAGGGATGTTGGAGAGCTACAAAATATCACAAATGCTTTCAAGAGAATACGTTAAACTCTTCAAAAACCAAGTAATTGTTTTCTTCCCTTTTGACTTGCTGAAGCCCTTATTTCTTTAAAATCTTTGTGCTCAGTGAATTATAGCAATAGCATGGATCAGTTTTCATTAAAACCGCACTCCTTATTTTAAATCTCATTTTACAAAGACAGGAAAGACAGTGGGAAGAATATGAATTTTGGAGCCAGATCAACCTGGAATTAAGTCCCTGCTCCACTAGTCAACTAGCTGTGGGACTTTGAGAATACCTGGTAGTAGGCTGACCAGATTTACTATTTTAAAAGAGACAGGAAACCATGTAACTGCCCAGTTTTAAATGGTACGTACATATGAACAGCCTACTGACACCTTGATTTTTAGCCCAGTGAGACTGGACTGACTATATGTACTATTTGAAATGGGACAGTACAGTTGTTTCCTGTCTCATTTAAAACAGTACATCTAGTCAGCCTACTTGGTAGTTTTAGGCCTAATTCTTATTTGCAAAATGAGAACAATAATAATTGCCTCAGAGAAACCCATTTTTAAGTAAAGCATCACTCTTCTGTACTGCAAGAGCCTGCTGGAAAAATCAAATAGGAGGTGGCTGGACCAGTAAGAGCTTATGCAATTGTAATAAATTAATGAGATATGTGGGTCTGTTGGTTACAATTTTTTTCAACTCATTTGTGCTGCCAAAAGATGAGTTTTCTGTCTCCAGAGACTGGGATTAGTAGCATGAAGAACTTGAAGCAATTTTTCTTTTCTAGCACAACTATTTGTTTTTCATCTCTGTTCAAGTAGCTAAGTTGATTTATTTCATAGTTCTAGATTTGCTTTCATATTATCTGATTTTTTGTTTTTCAGTTTACAAAGATGTATATATCATGGATTATGTGTGCTTTAGCATTCTGTTAGACATTACTATGGATACAAGAAAATTAAAAGACATAGTCCCTGATGCTAGGATCAATTTATCTCATACTAATTGTGACAAAATCAATACTGCAAAAAATTTCCAGAGTATGTATTATACAGTATCAGAATGTGGGCATAGGTGCACACCTATAGGGTACAACTGGGAATTTCCTTACTCAAGATATTGGGATAAATTTCTTAAATGTACTCTACAAGGGGTATTGTTGGATCTGGTAGATGGGTAGATGGTATCTTGAGTATATTTTTACAAGATTCAGAAGGGGTGGGTTTCTGTTTTGTCACTCCTCAGACACATGCCCAAGTGGGTCTTATCAGAAAACTGGATTAAGATAGGGAGGAGTATGTAATTTTCTGTTCCAACAGTTAAGCCCTCCAATGTTAAACAACAATTTAAAAAATGCATTGCTTTCTCCAATTTTTCTTCACAATGGTGTCCGAGTAATCTTTTAAAAATACAAATCTGATCATGTCATTTATCTGCTTTACTCTTTCATTGGCTTCCATTGTTTTTAGGAGAAAGAAGCAAATCTTTAACATTGTCTAATGCCTCCTGTGGCTGGCTAGTACCTACCTCTATGCCCTTATTATGCTAATAAGACTCTAAACACAAGCCACCCTGGTCTGCTCTCTATTCTTCTATGTCATGTCCATCGCAGCCTCAGGTCTTGGCACTCACTCTTCCCTGTTTTGCAATGCATTTCCCTACACTCTTCACCACCTGGCCAGAACCCTATTTATTCTCAGATCTCAGCTAACAGTTCTCTCCTGAGCTTTGTCATTTTGAGTGAGTCATTTAAAAAATTTAAGCTTCAGTTTTCTTTTCAATAAACTAGGAATAATAAACCACTTATCTCATAGGGTGGTTGTTGGGAGTAAGAAAGGTATTATATGTAAAATTCACATCACGTTGTTGGTACATATGAACTAACTCAATGTTATTATCATCACCAGCATCATTATTATTCTTCAGGTTAACTTTTTGTAATCTCCAAGATAAAATCAGTCCTTCACATTATGGATTTTCATGGCACTGAATTTTTTTCGTCAGGGTAGATAATATGATTTATAATTATATACTTTTTGTCCATCTTATAGTCAGTGTTTTCCACTAGACTATAAACTGAAGAAGGCAAAAGTTTGGTTCACTGCTTTAATTCCTATTGCCTGTGAAAATTTCTTATACACATTTACAACTTCAAAATAAGTTTGTTGAGTGAATGGATGAAGTGTAGCTAGCTTATGATTACTTTGTCACAAAGGATCTATATATGCAGGATTCTTTTTGTAAAAGCCAGGTCTTTATTACCAGGATCTCTAAGGAAGCTTAGAATGTCAAAGTTTTTGCTTTTCATTTCCTATCTGCCATATTTTAAAATAATTCTTTTAGTCTTGAATAACTTCTGTAGGGTCAGAGGAAAAAAAGCATCTATTCTTATTTTAAGGCTTAGATTTAAGGATTCTACAGTTGCTGATTTGCTCTATCAGTAGTATCTTACATAAGCTCAGATCTACAAGTACTTTGTAAAGGGAGGTATTTATGAGTTTTCCAATTCAGTCCATGTCAGTGGTTCTCAACCTGTGGGTCATGACCCCTTTGGGGCTCGAATGACCCTTTCACAGGGGTCGCCTAAGACCATCGGAAAACACATATCAGATATTTGCATTACGATTCATAACAGTAGCAAAATTACAGTTATGAAGTAGCAACGAAAATAATTTTATGGGGGTCACCACAACATGAAGAACTGTATTAAAGGGTCGTGGCATTAGGAAGGTTGAGAACCACTGGTCCATGTAAACAGGAGAAGGGAAAATTGAACCAAAGCCAGTTTCCAACAGTGAAGCGAATCTCTAAAAATCAGGATCAACTTGTAGTGACAGATAGATAGATCTTGCAGACAAAATACTCCCTGAGGAACAGTGTGGGTCTTGTTGTTGGCCAAAAGGTCTTATTCAATTAGACTATGGAGTTAGGAAAAAAAAATTGTAACAAGATGAGCACATGAGAAAGAAGTAAGGATAAAAATGGAATAATTTGTAAATGTGTCACCCAAACCTTATATAGTTCCATGTTTATATTCCCAAGAAGAGATTAATCTAAGGTCTGAGCACTATTGTTTGGTTAGTTTGTTTTGAAAAACCTCAATCCCAGTAAAGATTGTGCACTATTCTTCCTTAGGCTGAGATAAAGAATATTTCAAGAGAATCAGCTTGTGGTCTACCCAGTGGTTCTTTCAAACTTCTTTTTTGTCCTTCATTCCCTCTCTTGCTTCCTTTGGAAAAAAAAAATCTACTGTGTATCTATGTGATATCAAGCACTTTATTGGGTATTGACATGATAACAAATAATAAAAAATAACGCTTACTTGTCCTTTAGGATTTTCTATTTTCACTAGGAGGCAGCTGAGCATACAAACACTTACAGTGTGGTATAATATAGAGATTCATAGATGAGAGGTCACTAAACAGATTCAAGGTATTAATGGAGGTTTTGCAGAGAATGTGATGCTTAACATAATTTGGAAGTACTAATGGGAGTTGGTGAGATGAAAGATTACGTAGGGAAGGTGAAAGGCAATTTATTAAAGGAAAGCAGAAAATTCTAAGCAACAGAGATAAGAGAACACTTATGCCATGAACATTTCACATGGGTTCTCGAGTTCATAGAGGCAAGAGCTGAAGCTATAATAATAAAGTTCCTTATGCCTTGGTAAGATTTTTGAACTTTACTCTAAAAGCTATTAGGGGTAATTTAAGGGGGTCATTGTGTTAGTTGACACTTATATATAGCTTGGCCAGCTTCTGCTCTGTGGAACCTCTGCCTAATCTACCTGGTGTGCTTATAGTGCAGGATTCTGTCTGTATGGTGGAAGGTTGGCTAAACTGTTGATAGATGTTCTAATCAGATTAGCCCAATCTGATGCTGTTTCTTTTTAATTTGACTTGAGGACCACCAAAATGTAGATACGGGAATGTTAACCTGGGAGCTATGGAATTACATATTTTGACAAGTGGTTTGGAAAAGAGACGTATATATGAAGCAATTATCACAAGAAAAGCAGTGGTCTAAGACAAAGTGAAACTAATTTCCTGAAATTATTTGTGTCCTTTTTTATCTTTCTAATCTTAGCTCCTATCAAGACCTGAATGTTATCCGCAAATAGGAAGACTTCATGAACCTGACCTCAAAGGCAAGGGAAGTAAAAGCAAAAATAAATGAATGGGATTATATTAAACTAAAAAGCTTCTGCACAGCAAAAGAAACCATCAACAAGGCAAAGAGACAGCCAACTGAATGGGAAAAAATATTTGCCAATAACGCATCAGATAAGGGTCTAATATCTAAAATATATAAAGAACT